>CM053608.1:118740703-118765486 GCA_028646535.1 Procyon lotor | reverse complement strand
GGTTTAAGATGTCACCACAGAGAGGCAGTGGGTAGTTCCACAGGAATCTTAAGAGACTTGAATTTTGAGGAGGTCAGGTGCAGAGGGTGCTAGATAAGGGGTGTGTGTGTGTGTGTGTCTGTATTGTATGGCAGGGAGATGAAGTGAGAAATCAGATGAGAGAAAGTGGGAAATGATGGCATAAATAGGACTCTAGAGTATTTTCTCATTTTGAAATAAAACCATGGTTTGAATCCAGTGGGTCAATATATATATAAATATAGTGTAAAGGGGAGATATCCAGAAATAACAGATTTTAATATCCAGAGAGAAAGCGAGAATTGACCAGAACAGAAGGCTCTGGAACAGGGGTATTGCGTTAGATAAGAATGGTAAGACTTGAATGCATTTATTCCATTGTATTTCTGTTTTATTTACCAGTTCTCCCGATGATAGACATCTTCGTTGTTTTCATTTATTTTTGCTATTATAAATAATGCTGTAATGATCATTATTATGGTTATTTCCTGGTGCAGAGATGCCATATTATCTCTAGGACATCTTTTTGTGATGCATTATTAATTTCTCTCCTGCCTAATCTGTAATTTTTATTAATAAATTAGTAATCCCTAAACTGATACCATGTATTTTGCACAATAGAATGGTTAATTGAGGGGTATGTATCTCTTTAATTTGGCAAGCAGACTGTTTTCCAAAATGTACATACTCCTACCATGGTGTCTAAGAGGTGTCTGTATCCTTCCTAATGCACTGCATTGTCAAAATTATAAATTTTATCAAACTCAGGGGGTTGAAATTTTATCTCAGTTTGGTTTTCAAATTTTTTTCTCCCTGATTATTAGTGAGGCTGATCATTTTTCATGTTTGTTGTCCTTTCATGTTTTGTCTTCTTTCCCATATAATTTACTACCCTTCTATTTTTTAAATTAATTATCAGGAACATTCTCATACTAATCATGTTATGATTATATACATTGCAAATAATTCTTACTTTGTGGCTGGGATTTTTCATCCTCTTTTAGGTTATCTTTTGATAAACAGACATTCTTAGCTTTAAATGGCTTACCCATCATTTTATAGTTTCACTTCTTGTGTCTTATTTAAGAAGTCCTTTTTGTCAAAAAGACATTGTCACATTCTTTTTATAAAAGTATTAAGCCCTCACTCAATCTAAAATGTTTTTTTATAAGATGTGAAGAAGAGATCCAGCTCCATTTTTTCCCCTATATGGGCTATCCCAGCATGGTTTATTAAATAGTGCCTGCTTTTCATTTTTTTTAAATATACATATATATATTTTATTAACTTATAATGTATTATTTGTTTCAGGGGTACAGGTCTGTGAATCATCAGTCTTACACAATTCACAGCACTCACCGTAGCACATACCCTCCCCAATGTCCATCACCCAGCCACCCTATCTCTCCCCCCTACCCTCAGCAACCCTCAGTTTGTTTCCTGAAATTTAAGAGTCTCTTATGGTTTGCTCCCTCTCTGGTTTTGTCTTGTTTCATTTTTCCTTCCTTTCCCCTATGATCTTCTGTCTTGTTTCTCAAATTCCTCATATCAGTGAGATCATGTGATAATTGTCTTTCTCTGATCGACTTATTTCATTTAGCATAATACCCTCTAGTTCCATCCATGTTGTTGCAAATGGCAAGATTTCATTTGTATTTTTTATGGCTGCATAATATTCCATTATATATATATAATGGAATATATATGTTATATATTATATATAATATATAACACATCTTCTTTATCCATTCATCTGTTGATGAATATCTGGTCTTTTTCCATAGTTTGGCTATTGTGGACATTGCCACTATCAACATTCAGGTGCATGTGCCCCTTCGGATCACGACATTTGTATCTTTAGGGTAAATACTCAGTAGTGCAATTGCTGGGTCATAGGGTAGCTCTATTTTTAACTTTTTGAGGAACCTCCATACTGATTTCCAGAGGGGCTGCACCAGCTTGCATTCCCACCAACAGTGTAGGAGGGCTCCCCTTTCTCCGCATCCTCGCCAACATCTGTCGTTTTCTGACTTGCTAATTTTAGCCATTCTGACTGGTGTGAGGTGCCTGCTTTTCTGTTGGGGCGTGATATCATTTCTTTCATATAGTCAGCATCCATGTTCATCTGGGTCTGTTTCATGGCTCTCAGTTGTGCTCTGTTAGTTTATTTGTCGTTTCTATATCAAGTCTCTTCTGAATTTTGGTGGGCATTTCCCTGACGCTATAGCTCAGTTTGGGAAGAATGGACATTCTCACACTGCTACGATATTGAATTTTCTTTATCTGTGAATATGATAAATCTCCATTTATTTGTGCCTTCCTTAACATCTTTAGATGGAAGTTGGTAATTTTTTCTAAAAGGTCTCACATGACTTTTGTTCTGGATACATACCCAGTGCTATTAAAAACGGTATATTTGAGAGGTGCCTGGGTGGCTAAGTCAGTTGAGCATGTGACTCTTGATTTTGGCTCAGGTCATGATCACGAGGTCAGAAGTGACATGGAGCCCCACATCTGGGCTCTGTGCTCAGCAGAAAGTCTGCTTGGGATTCTCTCTCCTCTCCCCCGTCCCTCCCCAACCCTCGTTTGTGTGCACGCACATTCTCTCTCTCTCTCTCTAATAAATAAATGAACAAATAAAATCTTTAAAAAATGGTATATTTGAAATAACAAAAGGCTCTAATTGTCACTGTTGTACAGAAACACAGTTGACTTTTATGTAACAACTATATCTAGCAACTTGACTGAACATTTTGCTTATGCATTGGTCATTTGTTTGTAGACTCATCTGGCTTACTTGTATGTCATACAAAAATCATCATATGAGAAAATAAGTTTTATATTTTCCTTTCCTTATGGCTTTAACATTTCCTTTTTTTGTATGTTTTTCTTCATCCCTCCCTCTGTGCATCTCTCCCTTTCTTCTGCCTTTCTCCTCCGTCCCTTCCTATGCCTCCTGTACATTGTTCCACCATTTTTATGGCACTAGTGAGGACCATGGGTATAACATCACATAGAACTCCTGACAGCAGGCAAAGATTTCTTATCCGTGATTTCAAAAGTAATCTTTTTAATGTTTCACCACTAAATATTGATGTCAATTATAAGTTTCAAGTGTGTGCTTGTGGGCATGTGCTGAAAATAACCTTTGGTAAGAAGAGTCATTAGGCTTTTTTGCAGAATGAATGAATAACAAATTTTGATTTTAACCAACTTTTTCATCTTTTGAGATAATATTATTTCCTTTGTTTTGGTAATGGGGGAAATTATATTAATAGAATTTCTAAAATTGAACCAACTATACATTCCTGAGTTAAATTATTTGGCATTTAAAGTTGTGTTCAGAAACATAAAATTTACTATCCTAACCATTTTTAACGCACTGCTCCGTAGTGTGAAGTATGTTCATTTTGCTGTGAAACAGATCTTCAGAAGTTTTTCATCTTGCACAACTGAAGCTCCCTCCCCATTAAACAAGTCGCCATGTTTCCCTTCTCCAAGCACTTGGCAACCACTATTCCACTTTCTGTTCCCACAAATTTGACTATTCTAGATACCCCAAATAAAAGGAATCACCGTGCTTGTCTTTTGTGACTAGCTTGTTTCACTTAGCATAATGTCATTAAGGTTCATCCATGTCTAGCATGTGTCAAAGTTTCCTTCCTTTTAGAGATGGAATAATATTCCATTGGATGTGTATATCACATTTTGCTTATACATTCATCCATCTTTGGACTGCATCCACCTCTTGGCCATTGTGAATACTGCTGCTGTGAACATGGTTGTGCACAGATCTCTTGAGATCCTGCTTTCAAATCTTTTGGGTATATACTCAAAAGTGGAATTGCTGGATCATATGGTAATTCTATTTTTAATTTTTAAGGAACAACCATACTGTTTTCCATACCATTTGTACCATTTGTACCATTTTACATTCCTGCCAACAGTGCATACAGGTTCCTATTTCTCTCCATCCTTGCCAATATTTGTTATTTTCGGGTTTATCAATAGTTGCCATTCTAAGGTCCATGAGATAATAGCTTGTAGTTTTGACTCGCCTTCTCAAGTGATTAGTGATTTTAAGCATCTTTTCATATGCCTGTTGGACCTGTTGGACATTTGTGTATCCTCTATTCAAGTTCTGTCTGTCTTTTTAAATCAGGTTGTTTTAGTTGGAGGAATTCTTTTTATATTCTGGATATCAGCCTCTTATCAGATACATGATTTGCAAATATTTTCTCTCATTTTGTAGGGTGTCTTTTTCACTCTGTTGACTGTTTTCTTGGATGAAGTTTTTGTTTTTGATGTAGTCCAGTTTGGCTATGTTTATTTTTTTGACTCTACTTCTGGTGTAAAATTGGTATTTTGCAAACTGCTGGATTTGTTTTGTTAATATTTTGGTAAGGATATTGTATCTCTATATTCATGGGTGAAATTGGCCTGTAACTTCTTTTTTTTATACTTCCTTTCCTGGTTTTGCATCAGAGTCGTACTAGCCACATGAAATTAGTTGAGGAATGTTTCTTCCTCTTATATTTTCTGAAATATTATGTGTAAGACTGGAATTATCTGTGAATAATGAATAGTACTTGTCTGGGCCTGGTGTTTCATTTGTGGGAATATTTTATTTTTTATTTTTATTTTTTTTAAAGATTTTATTTATTTGACAGAGAGAAACACAGTGAGAGAGGGAACACAAGCAGAGGGAATGGTAGCGGGAGAAGCAGGCTTCCTGCCGAGCAAGGAGCCCGATGTGGGGCTCGATCCCAGGACGCTGGGATCATGACCTGAGCCGAAGGCAGACACTTAACGACTGAGCCACCCAGGCGCCCCTCATTTGTGGGAATATTTTAAACTGCTGATTAAATTTATTTAATGGTTTTAAAAGTATTCATGTGGTCTATTTCTTCTTGAGTTTATTTGGCAAGGAATATATATATATCTTATATATGTAATTTTTTCCCTAAGAATCTATTTCAACATTTTTGGTAGCATAAATTTAATAACTTTTTTTTTACTATTTTTTTAAATGTTTGCAGCACCTGGAGTTATGCACCCTTTCTATTTCTGTATTGTTTATTTGTCTGCTATTTATTAATCAAGCCTTTCTGAGGTTTGTCAATTTAATTGGTGTTCTCTAAAAGGTCAGCTTGTGTCTGTGATCCTCTATTGTTTGTTTCTTTCTCCTATTTATTAGTTTCCGATTTATTTGTATTTTTTCATCCCATATATTTTGAGTCCATTCTGTTTTTTAAAACTTATCTGTTTAGCTCAGGATTTTTTAGTCTTTCCTTTGTTTTAATATAGGCATTTAATGCATTAATTTTCTCTCTATGTATCATTTTACCAGCATTCCTGAGTTACTTAGAAGCATATTTTTAGTGTCTGAATATATTACCATTTAAATAAAGAAGTTTTTTGTTACTATTGTTTTTTGTAATAATTGTTATATTTTTATGAAAAAACATTTTTTATTTTTGCAAATGTTCTACAATATAGTTTCAGAAAGTGTGTATTTTCCATTATTAAGAATAATTTTATGTAATTCATAATACTTAGATTACTCCTTGTGTTCTATATTCTTATTCATTTCTTTACTTTTTTCTTATTAACGAGGAAGGTGTTTTTAAAAATCTCTTATTGTGATGACGGATCTGTAAATTTACCATTAGCATTCACTCAAGCTTCATTTTATGTGTTTTGAAGTTATATTTTGAGTTCATTCAAGTTTAAATTATATCTTTTGGTGAATTGAACATTTATAGTATATATATATATTGTGTTCTCTTTATCCCTAGAATACTCGTTTTCCTCAAGTTTCTGACATTAATACAGCCCAATCTTATTTTTATATTTTGTTGTCCAGTGTAAACTACATATATCTAGGTTTTTAAAATTCTGGTCTAAAACACCTTGACTTGTGACATGGAGTTTAGTCCTTTTGAACTTACTGTGATTGATGATACTTTTGGATGTATTTCAAGTATGCTATTGTGTCTCTTCTATTCCACTTTTACTCTGTTTTTTTTTCTTTTGATTTTAGTGCTTCCTTTTTTTTTTTTTTTTTTAGCCTACAGTGTCATGTCAGCTTCTTCAGGTGTACAATTTAGTTGATTCTTCAACTAAACTTCCTACATCACCCCACACTCATCACATGTGCCCACCTTCATCCCCATGACCCATGTCCCCTCTCCTTCACCCACCTCCTCTCTGGTGACCATCAGTGTGTTCTCTAGGATTAAGAGTCTGAGTCTTCATTTATCTCTCTCTCTCTCTTTTTCTTTGGTTGTTTGTTTTGTTTCTTAAATTCCACATATAAGTGAAATCATATGACTGACTTCTCTGACCTACTTATTTCGCTTAGCATTAGGCTCTCTAGTTCTATCCATGTTGTTGCAAAAGATTTCATTCTTTTTTATGGCTGAACAATATTCCATTATGTATATATACTATATCTTCTTTATCCATTCATCTCTCTAAGGCCACTTGGGCTGCTTCCATAATTTGGCTATTGTAATAATGCTGCAATAAACATAGGGGTGCATCTATCCCTTTGAATTAGTGTTTTTATAATTTTGGGGTAAACATCCTGTAGTGTGATTACTAGATCATAGGGTACTTCTATTTTTAACTTTCTGAGGAACCTCCCCACTGTTTTCCACAGTGGCTGTACCAGTTTGCATTTCCATCATTGTGCCAGGGGGATTCCTTTTTCTCCACATCCTCCCCAACATCTGTTTTTTCTTGTGTTTTTGAGTTGAGCCATTCTGACAAGTGTGAGGTGATCTTTCATTGTGGTTTTGATTTGCATTTCCCTGATAATGAGTGATGTTGAGCATCTTTTCATGTGTCTGTTAGCCATCTGTATGTTTCATTGCAAAAATGTCTGTTCACATCTTCTGCCCATTTTTTAATTTGATTTTTTAGGTTTTGGGTGTTGAGTTGTATCAGTTCTTTATATATTTTGGATACTAACCCTTTATTGGATATGTCATTTGCAAATACCATCGCCCATTCTGTAGGTTGCCTTTTAGTTTTGTTGACTATTTCCTTTCCTATGCAGAAGTTTTTATTTTGATGTAGTCCTAATAGTTTATCTTCCTTGCATCAAGAGACATATTCAGAAAAATGATGCAATGGCTGATGTTGGAGAATTTGCCGCCTGTGCACTTTTCAAGGATTTGTATGGTTTTAGTTCTCACATTTAAATCTTTAATCCATTTTGAATTCATTTTTGTGTCTCGTGTAAGAAAGTGGTCCAGTTTCATTCTTGTGTATGTTACCGTCCAGTTTTCCCAACAACATTTCTTTAAAAGACTGTCTTTTTTTCTCATTGGATATTCTTTCATCCTTTGTTGAAGATTAATTGACCATATAATTGTGGGTTTATTTCTGAGTTTTCTATTCTGCTCTATTGATCTGTGTGTCTGATTTTGTGTCAGTACTGCACTTTTATGATTACTACAGCTCTGTAACATAACTTAAAGTTTGGAATTGTGATACCTCCAGCTTTGTTTTTTTTTGTTTTTTTTTTTTTTCAGGATTACTTTGGCTATTCTGGGTCTTTTGTGGTTCCATACAAATTTTAGGATTGTTTGTTCTAGTTCTGTGAAAACTGCAATTAATATTTTGATAAGGATCACATTAAATGTGTAGATTGCTTTGGATAATATAGATATTTTAACAATATTTGTTCTTCTAATCCATGAGCATGGAAAGCCTTTCCATTTTTTTGTGTCATCTTTAATTTCTTTCATCAGTGTTTTATAGTTTTCAGAGTACAGGTCTTTCACCTCTTTGGCTGAGTTTATTCCTAAGTATTTTATTATTTTTGGTGCAATTGTAAATGGGATGGTAATTTCTCAATTTCTCTTTCTGTGAGTTCATTATTAGTATATAGAAATGCAACAGATTTCTGTATATTGATTTTATATCCTGAAATTTTACTGAATTTATTTATCAGTTTTTGTAGGTTTTTATAATAGGTTTTTGTTTGTTTGTTTTTGGGTTTTCTATATATAGAATCATATCATCTGCAAATAGTGAAAGTTTTACTTCTTTCTTATCAGTTGGGATTCCTTTTATTTCTTTTTGTTGTCTGGTTGCCATGACTATGACTTCAAGTTCTATGTTGAATAAAAATGGTGAGAATGGGCATCCTTGTCTTATTCCTGACTTTAGGAGAAAAGCTTTCAGTCTGTTCCCATTGAGTATGATGTTTGCTGTGGGTTTTTCATATATGGTCTTTATTATGTCAAGGTATGTTCCCTCTAAACCTACTTTGTTGAGGGTTTTTATCAGGAACGGATGTTGAACTTTGTCAAATGTTTTTTCTGTATCTATTGAAATGATCATATCATTTATATCCTTTCTCTTGCAAATGTGATGTATCATGGTGATTGAAGAATATTAAACCACCTTTGCATCCCAGGAATAAATCCCACTTGAATGTGGTGGGTGATTTTTTTTTTTTTTTAATGTATTGTTCGATTCCATTTGGTAGTATTTTGTTGAAGAATTTTGCATTTATATTCATCAGGATTATTGGACTGTAGTTCTCTTTTTTCATGGTGTCTTTTTCTTTTTTGGTATCATGGTAAAGCTGGCTTCATAGAGTGAGTATGGAAGTTTTCCTTCCTCTTCTATTTTTTGGAATAGTTTGAGAAGAATAGGTATTAACTCTTCTTTAAATGTTTGGTAGAATTCACCTGTGAAGCCATCTGCCTTGGACTTTATTTGTAGTGTTTTGATTACTGATTCAGTTTCATTGCTGGTGATTGGTCTGTTCAAATTTTCTACCTCTTCCTGCTTCAGTTTTGATAGGTTATATGTTTCTAGGAACTTATTCATTTCTTCTAGGTTATCCAATATTCTGTATTTTTGACTTAGGAATCTTAATTACTCTCTCACTCAATAATGTAATGATTTTAGAGTACTTGAAGTCTTATTTACTTTTCTACTGTCTTATTTGCTATTATTTTCCAGTGGCTTTTTTTTTTTTTCAAATCCCACAAAATAGATACTATAGTTTCATATATTCGATGTCCTTAACCCAGATTTACTACTTTCATTTCTCTTCTTGGGTTTCTCACCATTCTTTTCTGTCTTTCAGACTTTCTTTTTCGCTCAGTTTTTTTTTCCCCTAAATTAAATCTTATTGGTATGTCTTCAGTGAGGCTCTATTAACAGTACATATTCAGAGTTTGTTTGATGCTGTTATTCTGTTCATGCCCTTAAATTGTAATTTTAGAGAATATAGAATTCTGGCATTTATTTTCCCTTAGCCTGTGTTGATATCATTTTGCTCCTTTTTTTTTTTGTTATTACTATTGAAAAGTCAGTCTAATTCTTATTTTTGTTAATTCATCTTTCACCTCTGGCTTGTTTTAAGATCTTTTGTCTTTGATACTCTGCAGGCTTTTGTGATATATCCAGTAATGGATTTCCATTTATTTATTCTGCTTTGGATATATTGGGAATCTGAGAACTTGCAAATGCTTACAATCTTGAAACAAACTTTAGCCAATATTTCTTTAAATATTGTCTCACCCACATTCTCCTCTTTCTTTCTAGTATGTCAATCAATAAATATTACATTATCTCTTTTTATTACCCATTCCTTTAACCTCTTATATTTTCTCTCTCTTTATTCTTCAGGGCTTTATTCTTCATAATTTCTCCAGATTTGCTTTGCCATGCATTGATTTTGTTTTTAGCTTTCTCTTTCCAGTTGTTTAGCTTGTTTATTAAATTTTTAGGGGCTCCTGGGTGGCTCAGATGGTTAAGTATCTGTCTTCAGCTCAGGTCATGATCCTTGGGTCCTGGAATCAAGCCCTACTCCTGGCTCCTGACTCAGCAAGGAATCTGCTTCTCCCTCTGCTCATGCTCTCCCTCTCTCCCTCTCTCTCTCTGTATCTCTCTGTCTCAAATGAATACATAAAATCTTTAATTTTTTAAATTTCAATTACTAGGTATTTAATTCCTTTAAGATCTATGTGGTTATTTTTTGAACATATCTGATTTTGATAGTCTCATTTTCATGTGAAATAATCCCAATAACCTCTTATTTTATGAACGTGTTAGATATAATTAACTTACCTTATATTCTGTATCTGATCATCCCAATATCTATAATGTTTGTGGGCCTGAATTGTTATTTGCTATTTCTTTGAGGCCTAGTTCATGGCTTACACAATGTGATTTTCTTTTTAATTGTGGGAATCTAACTTGATTATGGGTGTTCTAAGAGGCCTAGGTTGAAAATGGTTCCTCTAAGTGAGGATTTACCTTTGGTTATGCCAGGTTCCTGGAGTCCCTACCAATTAAGTCTTTCATAAAAATAATTTCAGCTTGGGGTTTTTAGAGTTATGCAAATAGTATAAATTCTAGCCTAAATGCCACATGAACTCTGGTTTATGATTATGAACTCTTAATGGAGACTTCACCCTCTTTATCCCAAATTAAGAAATTGATAAGCAAATTTCCACACCATCTTCCTTTGTGGCTTTTTTTTTTTTTTTTCTCTTTCTGTCCTGGTTTGCTCTTTGCGATCTGTTCTCAGGAAGATCTAATCTAGCTTCTACTCTGGGATATCTGGAGGCTTGGTCTTCTGCTTTTCTATGTGATATCATGATTTGGCAGATTGCTAATCTCAGTGCTTGGTTAACTATGGATTCAAGATTTCTAGATGTTTTCAGCCTTTGGGAATACCTATCAATTATTTTTTGTAAGTTCAGTTACGTATTTAAATATTTAAGATATATATTATACTTCTGGGGTGCCTGGCTGGCACCCCAGATGCATGTTCCCATGCATCTCTTGATTTTGTGGTTGTAAATTTGAGCCCCCCCCCACCAAATTGAGTATAAAGATTGCTTAAAGATTAAAAAAAATCTTAAAAATAAAATAATATAAAATATATATTATACTCAACTTTTGCATCTGAAATGTTTTTTAATGCTATTTAGTTTTACCATACCCACACACCCAATTTTTTTTTAAAAGAAATAGTCACAAAGTGAAAAGCCAATATTATTAAGAGTTGAATTTATGGTGTATGGTTCAGAGATATCAACTAGCTTTTAGCTACTGGTTTATACAGTTATATTTATGATAACAAAAACATTCCAAAATAACTTCAACACTCTTTTCTAAACATATTGCTGTTTTTTCCAGTTAGTGGTATAAGAAGCTATGACAAGTCTGTTTTCAAGTATTATAGAGAGGGCCCTTTAGAATCTCAAATGTACCTGCGGAGGGGGGGGGACTAAACTAAATTTTTCCCCATTTGCTGACCACAAGAACAATGCCCCTAGCGTTATTATCTGGTCAGAAAAAACCAAGCCCATATTCTAATTTTGAGAATCAATTTTTTAAAAAGATTTTATTTATTTATTTGACAGAGAGAGAGATCACAAGTAGGCAGAGAGGCAGACAGAGAGAGAAGGGGAAGCAGGCTCCCTGCTGAGCAGAGAGCCTGATGTGGGGCTTGATCCCAGGACCTTGAGATCATGACCTGATCCAAAGGCAGAGGCTTTAACCCACTGAGCCACCCAGGTGCCCCCGAGAATCAAATTTTTATCTTGAGTGTTTTTTGGTTTTGTTTTGCTTTTTTGTTTTGCTTTTTTGCCATATTTCACTTATAAAGTCTTCACTTTGGTATATTTAGTGTGTAGAACATAAGGAGGGGATGAGAATGACTTTACCCAATATACTTGAATGTCTTATTTCTTTAAAATCAACAATGTTTACTATGAAGACTGGTTATCATTGCATTGGCTTCTCAGTATTGCCGAATGTTTGCATTCATTTTTTTATTTGTGGGGGAAAAAAGATTACTTGTGAAAGAGAAAGTACTTTCATGGTGAAGAAAAAGAAATCTGCCTTCATCCTAACAAAATGGTGTATACTTCTGATTTCCTTTTAAGCAATTTCAGATGACTGGATATGTTTATAATGGGTGGCGATTTTTAATCATTGAAGATAATCTCATGGTTTTTATTAGTTCCTTGGCTTTAAGAGGCCACTCAGATAATGCTTTAGCTAATAGTTTTGTTATTTTTAGCGAGAAGGAAACAACATTTTGTTATTATTCAAGAAAAGCATATTGCCACTTAATGATCTGTTATCATTGCAGTCCTTGTCTTCTCTTATTCTGCCTAGTGTCTGCCATTTAGAATGCAGAAGATTAATTATTATCTTTATAGAATCCATCATGAAATTCTAGTTTGGCTATATGGAAATCATTTGAGGCTTTGTTCTTTGTGGTCTTTTAGGATGATGATATTTTTAGTTTGCATTAGTTTAATAGAAACTATGAAATTTGGTCCAAAAGATAAAATATTGATATTTATTATTTGGAAAGGTAAAATGCAAAAATTTTAGAAAATTATTTTATAGTTTGAATTTAGTGGCTTATTTTTTCTTGTTACTGTAACTGACATTGGAAATGTCAGTCTCTCAGAGCAGGTATGTTTGTTGCTGAGTCTTGGTTGTTTCAAATAGAGTATAAAGTGGACTCTGATTTCACTTCCCTTGGTAACTGTACATATTATCCCAATAAATATGTAATAATCTGCAAGACTGATAAAACATACAGGTTTTTATTTCATTCGTTCTTTGTTTCTTTTGTGAACTGTCCCATTTTTAATAGCGCACACAGTCATTTTTCTTCAAAGAAAGAGGTACAATAACAGTATGTGGCTTTGGAAACAACCTAACATTTGACCCATTTGGTTCCTTTAGTTGTTTCATATTTGAAAAAGTGCAAATGTTTGCATATAATGGGGGTATGCAGAAAAAAGTTATCATAATCCAGAACGTGGTAGAATGCAATGGTCTCTTGGAAATACAGTATTGCACATTCTGGAAAAAGAGGAAAATGAATTCAACTGATATATAGGCTTTGTGAATAGAAATAGGGTTCAGACTGACAAACTCATGGTCATATTTCTTTATTATAGTGGCTGGGAGGGAATGGAAGATGATGGGAGGACTATAATGAGTATATTACACCATAAATTTGATATACTAACTCAAATGTTAAAAAGTCTCAAAGTTAAGAGAGTGGTCTTTCGGTATTTGATTTTCCTAGGTTTCTTCTCCCTCCTTATTTCATTGGTTTTTAACATTGGATAGGTTTCAGAGTAACCAGAGTAATTAAAAAAAATAAATATGATGCCCCAATACCTTTCAGTCAGAATTTTTATGAAACCTGCATTTTCAAAATTCCCTCAGATAAATATGATAATTTTGAATCAGTGGCCCCTTTCTGATAATACTACCTTAAATCTCTTACTTGTGTTTGTAAATGAGTTCATGTCAGAAGGGCAATCAATTATCATATTGCATCTTCCAGTTAACTATTGATCTAAACTACACATTGTAGGATCTTGCTGGAATGATGAAATATACAATAGTAAGTAATCTCCCAAATAAAGACTACATTGGCTTTTTGATCAATTCTGATGTCTAAATAGATCTAGGTAAGAAAAGTCATTGTCCTGATTTTGGAAACTTGCAAAGCAATTTCCTCATCAAGGATTAAGAGATATCCATTGACTGTATCCAGTTTCTATGCCTTCACGTGAACATTTATTGTTCTTGTCAGTTTTCTAAGTAGAAAACAAAAAGTTATTTAGGAAACATATTTGGGATCTTCATACAGAACCCTATTCAGTAGGAACCATGTGAAGAAAATGCCCATTTTGGGCACAGCTCTGCATATATGGAACTCAGTCATGAGCGAAATACATTCTTGGAAAAATACTAACTCATATGCAAATAATTTTCAGTTTTCTCTTTTTAATGTATTCAACTGGAACTTGTCAGCATTTCAAGGGAAAGAAGTCACTCACTAATTAGTGCTGGAGGTGGTGAGTGAAATAATGTGTGTGTGTGTGTGTGTGTGTGTGTGTGTGTGTAGGAGGAGACAGAAATTAAGAAAGAGTAGGCTTTTTCTTTATTTAATTCCCATGTTCCCACACTGCTTTTCCCAGATTTATTTTTCTTTGTGATGAACTTTCTCAGATCCATTTTAAGATATGATTTTTTTTTTCCCCTACAGAATCTGGTCTTTATTTATTTGATTTTCAGATAGTGCAGAGCTGTTCCACTCTCATTTTGGTTACGGATCTACTGGATCTTTGATAAAAATGTAGTCTCTTTTCTCTGGACTTTTCCCCAGATTTTGTAAAGTGCAATAGCTCTTTTAGAACTAATATACCTTATCATCTGAAGAAGTTCTAAATTAAGGGCTCTCTAATAAGTGCATGCTGACAAGATGTAGGAAATTTTAGTGACCTTTGGAGTGGGTCAGTGATTGAAAGTCCAGTGAGGGCTTCTTCCTCAAACTAGTCTACTTAAAAAAGAAAAGACTATTCTTCAGACCAGCAAGAAAATAAAATACAACTAAGCGTTGTTGGGAAGGTAAATCAACAAGAACTCTCTCATGCTTTGTTGGTGGGATGAAAACTGGAAAATTTTTGCCTGTGTCTAGTAGCTAAACATACATAAAACCCTGGGATTCAGTAATTTCACTCATATCCACGCAGCCCCCATAAATTCGTGTATATGTGTCCTGGAATATGTCTGACATACTGGACTTTTCAAAGCTACATTGTTATATATATAGATTGAGTATATAAAAATACATTGTATACTTACATATATATGTAAATATATATTTATGCAAATACATCTATGTAAATATATGTAAATATATTTGCGTGCATATATATATATATATATATATACACACACACATATATATAATGAGTCCAAATGCTGGCTCCTAATCAAATGAGTCATTCCTGACATATTCATACATTGGAATAGTATGCAACAATAAAAAATGAACTAAAATGCACAACAGAAGGTGGATCAATCTTTAAGGTATAATATTAAACAAAAGAGGCCAGACATGATGGAATATATCCCATACAAATTGAATTGCATCATTAAAAACGATGTACTTCAACCATATTTTAGGTATATAAGATTATAGAAAGCCAAGGAAGTAAATATAATGCATTTTGAGGGTACTAGTTAGAGCCACAAGGAGAGAGGCATCTACATTCAAGAAGGGGCAAGCCTGGGAGTTTATTCTGTCTAGCCATGAGTGTGGGTTATGTTAGGTGTACATTCGTTTCATGCACTTTTTTATTATATGTATTTTAATATATATAAATTTATTTTAATATATAATAAATATATTTATTATATTTATTTTATTATATATGATATTTTAAAATAAAGTTCTTGAACTATTTTTATATTAGGTATACATTTGTTTCATGCACTTTTTTATTATATTTATTTTAGTATATATAAATACATTTTAATATATAATATATATCACATATAAATACATAAAGTATATAATAAATATATTTTAATATATAATAAATATATTTATTCTATTTTTATTATATTTCAAAATAAAGTTCTTGAACTATTTTTAAAAAGGAAATTAAGGCACGATGTAAAGAAAGTGTCAGGGTCTGAGTTCAGTGAACAAAAGGAAGGGAGCCTCTGGTGTCTACACTGCATGTTGCTCTTCACCCATCCTGTTGAGCCTTGTTATTCCAGCACCTGCGCAGGCGATGGCATGCTGAGAGGAGCCCCGCACTAGTTTCAGGGGTGGGGTGGGGGTAGGGGGTAGAAATAAGGTTGCAGAGGAAGCCCAAGTCTGAATCTCATTACTTGGGTGAGGGCAAGTCATATGCTTCCATGCTCGTGTACCATAGTTGTGTGCATGCATGCATGCATGCTTGTGTGTGTGTGTGTGTGTGTGTGTGTGTTCATATGTTAATTCTTTTCTCCTGTAATGAGGGGAGTGCTGGAATTCAGCACCAGCCAAATACCCAGTGTGCACTTCAACCTCTGACCATAATGAATGTAAAATGCTGGTAGTAATAGGTTGAAATGAGAAATCTCTTCATCTTGGCATGTGAGAGATTTGCAATCACATTTGGATTCTCAAAGTGCTGCTTGATTGGAGATTAACGCGTGGGTAGATTGACCTTTCTTGCAAGAGTCATTGTTTTTGCACGAAATGTGTGAAAAACAAATTTCAAATAGCTGCCCTATTGCACTTCTCTTGTGATTCATATTATCACCCTTTTAGATTTCTCAGCAATAATGGCACTTATTAAACTCACTGGGGCTTTCTTTCCTCTTCCTCTCCCCGAGTACTTTTATTCTCCCTCCGTGGAGGTGGGACTTTCTACTCACAGAAAGGTTAATTTCTTCACATTTCTCATACTGTCAACACACGATTCCTTGACTGACTTGTGTTTAATTAAGTCCGAAGTATGTCCACTTTAGAAAATAAAGGAAACTTTTGAGATACTTTGTATAGAGGTTTTTCACTAATTCCAGGAAAGGAGAGGGATATTTTATTTTTCTTAGTTTTAAAATTTAGTGGTCATACGTTTCCTAAAGATACATTTTTCTTGTCTTAGTTTTTTTTTCCATAATAAATGTTTCCTAAGGGTTGCCTTGTACATGAACATGATGATTTTTCTCGTTAAAACTATCAAATTGCAACAGAGTAGATTTAAGATCCTATGAAATTCTTAAATTACTTCAAATTATTAAGAAAATGAAATGGAGAAGTGATAAAATCTGACCCATGCTTTGAAGAATCTCTGAGAAAAAAAGTTACCCAGAACAATTTTCCACATTGTGTTGCATTTCCAGGTGGTTCGCTTTATTTTAAATGCTATTTTGAGTCAGGAGGTGGAGGGGGATGTGGACTGTGGGGAGAGCAAATAATAGTCTCCCAAATCAGGGCAAGTGATTATACTGCTCTTTATGTTTTCTGAAGTTCCTCTGTATTTTATGTAGGCTAGGATGTAAGTAATTTTATTTTCCATCATGTGTGCTGTGTTTGATCATATAAACAACTTTACATTTGTAGTTGATTTGAACTTATTTTAAATATTTGGAAGATATTTAAAGGATATCGGAAAGTTCCTATCCAATGGTAATGAATGTCAACACAAAAGCCAAATATATGTAACAAATCTTTTACCAAATCTAATCAACTGATGAACAATAACACATCCATCATAGTAAATTGAGACATTTTGTTGTGAAATGGTGTCTTCTTCTGTCTTAGGGCAACAGCTGTTTTGAAGACTGGAATGGGGCAGAAGTGATGTAAAAAGGCATTAAAATGTTTAAATTTTAATTCTGGGGTTCAAGGTTCTTAAGAGATCGAGTCAGTCATCCCACTTTTAAAAATGATTCCTTGTTCCTGAAGCATCCTATAGACAAGAACACATATTGACTGAAAATAGTCTTGTAAGCAGATTGGTGGTACACGGGTACCGGGGAAAAACCATCTCACAGGGAATTTGTCAAGATTCTTATTCAGAGAATAGGTAGAAATATGGACATTCTTCAGTGTTATTGGGGAGTCAGAGTAAAATGCCGTCAAACCTGACAGTGCCTGCCAGGAACGGTCCCCACTTTCACCATCTGGTAGAAGAGGAGACAGAGGGACCAGCTTCCCATGATGCAGCTGTTGCTCTAACAAAGCTGCCAGCTTAGACGTTGTCCTTTGTCATCATTAACATGTCTTATTGTGGAAGGAAGACAGGTGGCCTGCCACCAGCATCAGCCTGAAGTTCCTCCCGGATTCATCAGCATTTTCCAAGTCAGAAGCTAAATGCTGATGAACACACTTGAACCTCCGCAGAAACATGGAGAATAAAATGTGGACCACAGAGGAGGGAGGCAAGATCTGGGAGGACTCACTTGTGTTACAACATCAGTTGAACCACATTTGAAACCATTTGAGAATAAAAGCCTTAGATTGAGTTAGCAAGAGACCCTGGGAGATGTAGAGGGACCTGTGGGGCAGGGACAGTGGTGAGTGGTAGGGATGTGGACAGTCTTGGGACATGAAGAGGAGACTCCGAAGGACCTGATCTGACCCTGCTAACATAAACTGTGTTGAATAGGAGCCTAAAGATACTTGAAATGGTGCGTCCTATGCTCTGATTCAGTCAGATTTCTCCAGACAGTGTGTATCCCCTGGTGTGGGTAACAGAGCCTGTTACACATGAACACACACAACCTAGTAGTGCTCACAAGACGAGGGTGAGTCCTTGTAATGCAGGAAGTCAGCTTGTTGGGAATACCTGTTTCTATCACTGTGTGGTTTTATATTTTGTTAGATATCAACGCATGCCCACACATACAGGCACACACACACACACACACACACACACACACACACCCACTGAGAAACCACTTGGTGGTGACACATAGGGATTTTCAAGATGCTAAAGAAAAGTGGGCAGAGCACACATCCTCTTTGTCATATTTGTCCGTGGCAGCATGCCTGAGGCACAAGGTCTGCTCTGAACCTGAGGTTGACCTGTCTGGGGTGACAAGATGGTGACCCATCTCAGCCTGTGCACCTGATTAAGAAGTCATTGTCTTCCAACCAGGCACTGAACTCCATCCAGGTCTGGGTCTTCCAACCAGGCACTGAACTCTATCCAGGTCTGTGGAAGGCTAGCCTGTTTCTCCTTCAGGAGTTCAAGTCTCAAACAAGTTTCTCTTTGCTTTCTATGATGCATAAAGGGCTAAAAAAATTCTCAAAGCTTGTTGGCACCTTCATCTGGAAAGAAGTACAGTAGGTCCTTTGAAAGATGCTTACCCTCTCTCTCTGTGCCCTGTGGGAGGTGTGAGGACCCCAGCTTTGCTGAGGAGTGATTTGGCAATGAAGGAGGAATGTTGGCAATGAGGTGCGATGACGAGACGCAGGGTCTGTGTGTTGGTCCCTCTGCCATAGGTCCTGGTCCCCCTGCTGGCAGTTTCTGAACTGCTTCTCTTCTCCCCTTGCTGAAAAACGGAGAGCCAGACATAATGGAAGGAGACAAATCCCTCATTCCCTTGCTTTGAATAGTAGCAGGACAAAGCTGAGCTTGACTACCAGCGCTCATTGGATGCTGTTTTTCTAAGAGCTACAGAAGAGGTTTTATTTTGGGTCCTCTTTGAATCTGCAGTTTTGTCTATTCTGATGCTGGATCTTTAGAACAACCCAGGGTGAATCTAAGCAAACTCTTGAAACAAATGACTATTTTGGGGGGGCGGGGAGGGTGCTGCCTCCTTTTTGTTTTTTTGATGTTTTAATTTTTAAAATGCCTTTTACTTTGGTGCCACCCTAGTTTTTCAGATGACTGGTCATTCCATGTAGCCAGGGATCCCTCCTCAAAGAGGATGAAAACACGAGCCAACAAAACCACAGCTATTTTTGGGGTGCGAAGATAGCTGAATTTCTTGATAAAATCCAGAAGTGTTTGCATTTGAAGAAAGGAGATCTGGATGCTGAGAAATCCAGAGGAATAGACCTTCGAGGACAGATTGTTGGGTATTTTTGATATCAGAGCAAAGGAGATATTTTAAGGGAAGGAAAGTTTCTTGGATTATACCACTTGGGCACGCGGTCTTTTTCTGCTTGTAAGGTTAGTCTAAGTCATAGATGTGATGTATTCCAATGAATGGCATTGTTCGCCAACGGAATGAGGATATCAAAATCCCACGGTCAGATGAAAGTTACTCTTAATCATTTAATGCTGCTTTTTGTTTTATCAGCAACCTCTAAAATGCTTTCCAGGGGTTATTTTAAATGACCATTAATTATAGGTAAGCTTTAATGAGATTGGAAAACAACCTGGGCCCCATCCAGGTAGATAGTTCTAGCTAAGGAGATCCTGAATGAAAGCAAGCATTGTGCTCTTCCTCATCACCATCACCATCAATAATAACAGTGTGCATTCCAATGGTACCTCTTTCCAGAGATGTCAGCATCTGACACAATTTGATTGCTCCCACAACATCCTGTTGATGAAAGAGAGGAGTTATGGTCTTAGAAGTCCTGATTATCACTCTCCAGATTCCGGCTCTCTGGTCCTGGTGATGCCCCAACCCTCTCTCCTTGCCTCTCCTCCCCAACTGGAATCATGTAGCCACAGCTCAGCAGGTGGAAAGATCCATGCAACTCTGAGTTTGTGCAGAGCAGAGCTGTCTTTCCTCCATCAGTTGCCACTCACTCTCACCTTGGGGAACATTATGCTAGATCTCAGCTTGTTCTGATGTAGTTTTGGAATGTAGGTGGACTTTGGTGGGGTGAGATCTGGAGTCAAAATGACCAAGAAGAAAGTCTCGAGATGTCTTTGGTGCAAAAAGGTGGTTTTATTAAAGCACGAGGACAGGACCTGTGGGCAGAAAGAGCTGCTGCACCAGGGTTTTGAGGGGTGGCTGATTATATACCTGGGAGATGAGGGAGATAAAGACAAAGGGAAGTGTCCAAAAGGTCTTTCATATGCTAAAGAGGACCCTCAGAATCCTTGAGGCCTTGCTATTATCAAGCTAGGGTTTTTGTTTGTTTGTTTTTGCTGTTGTTTTTCTCTCTAGCAAAAAATTAACATTAAGACAGTTGGAAGCTTCCTGGAAGAAAACCCCACATATCCCACTCAGGAGTGGAGGAGAGGGGGAGGTTGCAGGGTTTCAGCTTGTATCTTGCCTTCAGCTAGCCTTCTGCTCCCTCCTCATTTCCCTCCTGAACAATTTTGACCCTTCAATCTTTAAGGTTGTTGGACTTGGAAGGTCTCATCTTCTGTAACATCTTCTGACTGAAAAGGGATGTAGAGATATCCCTACCTATGGGTCAATATTGGTGAGTTGGGGATCATATGGGAGAGTTACTAAAAGCGGAGGCAGCTGAATCCAATGTGGTCAACATATATGAACCTCCATGAGCAGAAAGGATCATCTACCAGCTGCAAGTTAGGTCAGTGAAGGAGTCTTGGCTCCAGGCTGGGAGACACCAGAAAAGACAACAAAGTAAGGTTAATAATGAGAAAAAGAAGCCTGATAAAAATGCCCATTGAAAGTTGACCCTAATTTTCCTCCCACCCAGGAGCTTTAACCCATCATTGAAGGAAAGAGAGGGGTTGGTTGTTTAAAGCGCTATGACCACTGCCGTTGTTAAAGAACCCTGTAGGAGGGTTGCTAGCATCCCCCCACTTACCCATTGCATTCTAGGCTACAAATGAGTGCCTGGTGTATGGACGGAAATACTGTGCCTTGAAGGTTATTCCATAGGTTATGCCTTTTTTTGCCTCGTCTTGAATCTGCCCTTTCTAACCCATGGGAAACACTAGAAACATTTTACAAGGGGAAATTGCTCAATTTTGCGGCTTAAGTAGTTAGAGGACATTGACAGAAAACTGTAAAGACAGAAATCTGTCATGATCTAAATGACATTCCAACACATGTAGTCCTTACAGCCAACTTCCCTAGGAAATGGTCCTCAGTTAGATTTTAGTTCAGTCAGGTACTGGTTTTGGCCAGGTCCCAGGGGAGGTCCCATGGCCCAAAGTTGGTAGACCAGGCATATGGAGGGGATAACATTAGATCCATCAGGAGGAAACCTCACAAGGGAATTGGCAGCCGGCCTGGTGACTTAGGTGGCTGTCCCATGTCCAAGACAGACAACTTTGTATAAGGATGGAAATAAAGAGAAGGCATCAAGTTTCTGGGTCTAATTACCATCCTGGCCAGGGTACTAACTTCCAGCCAAAAGACAGGCTTTTTCCTTCCTGTAGAGTAGCCATGGGCTAGAGGATTTCAGCCTGAGCACTTGACCTTAAAGTGTTCCAATAAGACCATACTCGCTGAAGAGCCTCTGGAATGAGAGCAAAGGAAGGGGAGAGAAAGTCCTCACCAAGTGTGCACCGAAGCTCAGAGTACAGATGAAAAGACTCAAAGCCCCATGTTGGGTGCCATATGATGTAGTTTTGGAATGAAGGTGAGGTTCTGTGGGATGAGGTCTGGAGCCGATGACCAAGAAAGAATTATTGAAATGTCTTAGGTGCAAAAAGATGGTTTTATTAAAGCACAGGACAGGACCTGTGGGCAGAAAGAGCTGCTGCACCAGGGTTGTGAAGGGTGACTGATTATATACTTGGGAGTTGGGGGAGGTAAGGACAAAGGGAAATGTCCAAAAGGACTTTCATATGCTAAAGAAGACCCTCAGGATCCTGGGGGCTTTGCTATTATCAAGCTAAGTTTGTTTTTCCCTCTAGCAGAGCATTGACATTAAAGACTGTAGGAGCTTCCTGGAGGAATGTCACAGGTCCCACCCAGGAGTTGGGGTGGGGGAGGTTAGGTTGTAGGGCTTCAGCTGATGTTTTATCCTCTGCTCGCCTTTGGCTCCCTCCTCAATTCTGTCATCTCATTGTTTTTTCCCTTGGTGATCTTCTTTTTCTCTTTCTTCCTCCTTTCTAATGTTCTACTTCCTCTCCCACCTCCATTCGGTGCTCCTTTTCTACTTACACTGCCCAGTTCAGATCTCTGCTGTCCCTAGTCTGTCTTGCCTTGGAGGTTTATACAAAATAAACTAGGGACCTAGAGATGCGCGCAGGGAACAGCTCTTTAAATTTCAAAAGTGGGGAAGGATGTGCTCTACTCTGTTTTTAGTATACACGTTTTCTGTCTTAGTTTTTTTTAATTATATTTATCCTCTTTTGGTGACTATTTGCATGTTTTTAGCCACCTTACTTAGATAGGAGTAACTGATTTCTTTTCTAGGTCAGCTCCCTTCTTTTTTCTCCATTAAGATTCCATAGAAATTGGAATAGGAGAGAAATCTTGAGGCTTTCAAGGGAGAGCTTTTGGGGGGTGCATGACATAAGAGGAAGGATTGAAGGCTTTGGCCAAGTGTGTGCATCCAAACCCAGTAGAATAATGGCCAGTAGCCCATCTTTGTTGAACACATACTATATGCCAAGCACTGTTGAGAGCATTTTACACATACTAACTGATGTAGGAAGTTGGCATGATTTTCCTTTCTGCATTTGCTTCATTTTCCCTGAGGCTCTTGGTAAAAATTCCCTTCCCATAATTTCAAACTCATCATGCCCGAAATATAAGGATAAGAATTCACCCGTGTCTTGGTGGAGAAGGTCCCTGCTGCCTTTGGATGGTATTCCCCGTGAAGAATGACTGAATGGCTGCATTAAAGAATTAAATTAGGTAAAAATGAATAAGCCTTTCTCCATTTAAAATATTGTTTTTAGTCTACCATCTTTAGTATTTCTGAAAAATGTTATAAAAAAAAAATCATTCTCGGGTAAAAACTGAATTTGTCCCGAGACTTACAGCCACGGGGACGTTGGAAGAATTGGTAAATGTGTTGGACAAAGTTTCCTTGGTGATGGGTGAGTGGTGCTGGTGGAGAGGGTATAGAGAAACAAATAGTCCTTCCTGTTGGCTGGAGTTCATTCTGGCCACTTTCTAAGCAAAGAACTTCTGAGACATGCTTTTGGCAGATATATTCACTTGTGACGGAGGAAAAGATTTTTCTCTCGATGGCCAGAAGTTCACAACGACCTCTTGTTTTTGAGAAATGGTATATTGTAAAATATGAAACAAAAGAAAAATAAGTAGAAACCCAGGGTACTTTTACAATACAGGAATTTCTTTTTTACACGATAGAATCTCGATTCTCTTGGCCTCTATTGGGGAGATGTTTTGATGTTCCCCTCTTTACTTCTTTCTCAAATAACCTTTTATATTCTAGCGCTTGCAAAAAAAAAAAATACCTTTGATTCTCTTGGCCTTTTCCACTGAATTGGAAAATTTGGTTCCATTCTCTTAGCAGGTAAATAGCCTTAAAACCATTCATGGTTCTGTCAGGGTAGAGAAGAGCTGAAAAGCATTACATATGTTCCAAGTTAAGAGAGGCCAATCTTTTGCTGTTTTCAAGTGGTTCCTTCCCCTCCCTTCTTCTATTAAGGGCTCTACCACAATGGGGCTTCAATCAGCTTCATTGATTTAAAGCTAATTTGCACTTGGCTTCAAGGTTAAGGTCCACAGCACAAGCTGAAGACCTTTAAATCAGAAGTCAGAATGAAAAGGCTTAGGTATATCATATTGTCTGCCGTGTATAAGAATGACAGCTCTTGATGGCTGTGAATTAACTATTGGGAAAAAAGGCACAAAGCCAGTTTTTCTTCTGTGTTAATATAACCTCTGCTAGCTGAGTTATACGGCATTGCTATCAACATTTCTGCTTCATCATGTAAATTGATGGAGTTGGCTGAAAATACTTCGGTATTGTGATGTTTGCAGCCGTCAATTTCTGCTTGGTTTCAGTTGGATTTCAACCTAATTGCCAAACTGATTCCATCTGTAATAACTTTTAACATTTATTTTTCCCAAAGGGGAAAAAAAAATGTCTTGTCTGTATTCTGCAATTAAGAAGGCGATGAAATATTCAGTGTATGTCTCCACTCTAAATTCTTTTGTTAACTTTATCAGATAAACTATAAAATATTAACCAGGCTTGCTGTTTGAGCATGTGCAGATGGCATAATATTTACCAGGCATATTTTCAATACACATTTAATTTTAAAAATTGAATTAACTATTACATGGCTAATTTTTCCCTCTCTTTCCCAAATTGATGCAACAAGCAATCGTGTTGTTGGCTGTATGTACTACGCTAGAACATTTGAAGGTAATTACATGAGCTTAGCTGTATATATAATAAATAACATTTCCTCCGAACTTAACCACACAAAATCAAATCAAGCAGAAATAATGCTATTTTCTAAGCAAAATTATGCTGAGTAGCAATGTGTGGGTTCTTTGCTTTATTTTTTATTTTTTGACAGTTCAGTTTTTCAAATTTTCTTAAACATTTAAATAGGTAAGTTAATTTTACCCAGCTCTCCTGTCCTT
>CM053608.1:118712209-118740203 GCA_028646535.1 Procyon lotor | reverse complement strand
TATAAAAAGAAGATACATCTATGACATTAGGATATGTTGACATGATATATTTGAAGAATATTTATAATCCAGAAAAAGGAAAAACAGATGAAATAAAAAAGAGAGGTTAAAAGAAATTGGAGCTCTTAAGAAAAGGAGAGAAAAAATAAATGAAGGAGAGGCAATCATTGAAAAACTAATGGCTGAGAATTTTCCAGAACAGTTTAAGGTCCACAGTCTTCAGAGTCAGAGACCAAAACAAATGCCCCAGGACACTTGAAAGAAATCTAGCTCTAGATATGTTACAATGCAAATTTATGACACCAAAGACAAACAGGAGATCTTAAAAGTAGACAGAAAAAGACCGGTCGTATATAAAGAAGTAACCAGATAAGTAATAGTTAAAAGAAAGTTGAGATAGTTATACTACTATCAGATAAAATGGACATGAAGTGAAATAGTGAACTAGAGATAGAGGGTGATCAAGTAATAAAAATTTCTATTGATAGTGGTAGCTAATGATACCACCTCTATCATTATAAGAGATTTGGAAACATATCACTTTGTAATTGTCAGATCAAGCAAATTGAGAAATCGGTGAAGATTGAAAAGATGTGAAAAAAAGAATTAACAAGTTGTTAATTGTGAACCTCATATTTATTTTAGATATTCATGGGAAATAAACAGACCTTATGCTGGGCCATGAAATAAAGCTTAACAAATTCCACAGGATTGAGCTCATTCAGATAATTTCTTTGAGCACAAAATAATTGAGTTAGGAATTAAGAACAAACTACAGCCAACAAAAATGCAGACATTTGAAGAGAAAGAAACATATTTATTAGTAAAGCATGGGCCAAATACATTATAATAAAATTAGAAAATATGTAGAACATATCAAAAGCAAAAATACTGTATATCATAACTTATGACCCATAGCAAAGTTGATACTCGGAGGAAAGTTTATAGTTTTAAATGAATATATTAGAAAAGAAAAAAGACAGAATATTAATGAGCTAATATTTTAATTTACAATACTAATAATAAAAACCAGAATATCACCTAAAAGTGTACATCAAATGGATATTATGACAAAATGGAAAACAAATGCTTAATAGAATCCACAAAGCCAAAAGTTTGTTCGTCGAAAAGAATCCACTAGCCAAACTGATTAAGGAAAAAACAGGACACAAAAATAATAATCTAGTAATAAAAGAGGCCAGTATTGCAGAATCTGCATATATTCAAAGAACAATGAACAGCATTAATGCCAGTGTTGAAGTCTTATTAGAATCAGAAAAATTTCCCAAAATATAATTTACCACAATTAACAGAATAAGAATAGATAATCATAATAATTGTGTAACCACTAAAGAAATTGATTCATCAGTTAAAAACCTCTCTTCTCTTCATATACATACACACATATACACATACAAACAAAGCAAACAAAATGAAAAACAAAACATTAATCCAGAGGGGTTAGTCAATACATTTTATGTAATATTCAAGGAATAAATTATTCCAATTTCATATGAATTAATGTAGGGAATAGAAAAGGAAATCTCGCCTTGCTGATAGAGATGACTGTTTCCTAAACAAAACATTAATAAAATAAAACACAATATATATAAAGAAGATAATACATAACAAAGCTGTCACTTTTCCAACTACAAGGAATGCAAGGCTAGTTTTACATAAAAAATTAACTTGTAATGTGTCATATTAGTAATTAAGAGAAGAAGTACATATTATCTTCTCAATGGATGGAGAAAAAAGCTTTTGCTAAAATTTAGAATTTATCCATTTAAAACTTAGAGTAAGCTAGAAGTAGATAAAGTTTATCTTCAAGAAATATATATCATTTTTGTGGAATAATTCAGTTAATGGAAGAGTATTAGAATTAGTTCCTTTAAAATTAGTAATATGACAGATTTCCATACTATACTATTTCTTTTTTACATTGTACTAGAAGTTGTAACTGGCACATTAAGGAAAATTATATAAATAAGGTGTGTAGACATAAGAAGATAGTTATTATTTGCATATAATTATTTATGTGAAAAACAATATAATATATATATAATTTGTTTGAATTAGCAAGGTAGCTAGATATAAAATCAATATACAAAAATCAATATATCTATTTATAATTTTAAAAGTACTAGAAAAAATTTAAAAATAGAATATAATTTACAGTGGCCTTAAAAATATTAAGCATTAGGGAAAAAACCTATAAAAGATATGCATGAATTTTACAGAGAGAATGTTAAAACTTTATGGGAGCACATTGAAAAAGCCCTAAATAACTGGAAGACTATGTGATATTTAAGGACTAAAATATTCAGTATTATAAAGATGCAAATTCTACCAAAATTTCCGTATAGGTCAAAAGCAATTCCAATAAAAATCATAGCATAATTTTCTTTGTGATGCTTTGCAAGCTGATTCTAAAGTTTATATGGAAAAATCAAAAGCTAGTTTGAACCTGGCTACTGGTCAGGTGAAGAAACCCTCTTGCCAGATACCAAGAATTAACATAAACAGAATAATTAAGACAATATGATTCTGGCCAATGGGCCAACAGAGGACAGTGGAATTGAACAGAAGGCCTCATATATATGAAAATTTGATTTATGACCCAGTTGGTTTTGCAGGACACCAAGAAAAACACAGTTTTTTTCCTACAAATGGCAGTAGAACCATATCTGTTTAGTAACGTTATGAAATTAGACCTCCTGTTTTACACCCTATACAGATATCTGTTCCAAGCTGGTTAAAGACCTAAGCATACAAGAAAGAACTATGAAACGTTTAGAAGATAATGTCGAAGCTGATCTTGATGATCTTAGTGTGAGGATAGATTTCCTTAAGAAGAAGCAAGAGTACAACCCATAAAAAAAAATAAATTTGACTTCAGTAAAATTTAGAACTCTTGTTTATAAAAAGCCCTGCTACAGAACAAGAAAATACCAACCTCTGACAGAAAAGATATTTAGCACATAGAGCTAAAAATAGATTCATATTTAGAATGTATAAGGAATATATACAAATCAGAATGGAAAAGGCAAGCAACCTGGTACGGTAATGGGCAAAAGTCTTGAACAGGTACTTCACAGAAGAAGAAACTTGGTCTAGAAAGAAATGAAAAGAAGTTCAATCTCATTAGGTTTCAGGGAAATACAAATTGAAACCACAATGAAATATCATTTCACACTCAGCAAACAGGCAACATTAGGAGACTCACAAAGCAATTATCGGTAAGTCTGTGGAGCAAGTAACACTTGCACACTTTTAGGAACATCATTGGATATTGTCTAGCAACTCGTCCATATGCCTGTATTGTAAACTAGCAAGTCTACTTGCAGGCATATATTCTAGAGAAATTCTTGCACCAGAAGAAAGATAAAAAAATCTATAGTAGGGTAATTTTTATACTAGCAAAAAAATGGGAGCAATGCAAATGCCCATTAAAATTAGCACGGATAAGTACACAGTGATATAATCATACACATGACAAATGTATCCATGTACATAGAGCATTTACAAAGAGTGGCTGCAACTATAAGGAACAACATGAATGTATCTCAGAAATGGAGAGTGAAAAAGGCAAGTCACATAAGACTGCAGATGTATACAGAAAAATCCATGTACAGAAATATGCACAACTCAGCAATACATTGGTTATGTATGCAAATTGTGTGGTAAAACTACAAAGAGACAAAGGGAATGAGAAACAAGAAATTTAGGAGCCTGGTTACCTGTGCAGGGACAGAAGCGGAGGCTACATACATAATGGTGATGCTCTACTTCTGTAACTGGATGGTGGATATATAGGTCTTCCTTTTACTGCGATTCTTGTACTGCAAATATTTATAAATGTTCCTTTGCATCTATTCAATATTCAATATTTTAGAACGTATTTTAGGAAATGGACTAAAATCCAAGTTTCAGATCCTCATTGGCATGCTCATTCTTGTCACTGTGTACACAGTCACTGGTTTTTCTCTATTTTGTGTATTACAGGACAATTAATTACACACATATACCCACGTGATTGGCGTTGTATGATTGTAGCCTTCCAGTTCCCCATCACCCAGCTAATTTACCATGCCTACCAAATGCAAACCTTTTATTGCTTTTCAAAACTGTGTTTCTTGAGAATGAGAAACATTAATTAAAACAGCAGTTTAAAAAAAAATAAAGAAAAGAAAGCAACCTGTAGCGCGAATTGGAAAGGGCTGGCCACTGGGACAGTACAGTGTAATGGTTAGAGGTACTGGTTTCAAAGTCCAGCACATGCGAATTCTAGTTTTGCTCTGCTCTGGACTAAATAATTGACTTTGGCGTGTGTATTCACTTTCCAAGCCTCTGATTCTTCATAGGGATTAGGTTATTGTGGGGATTTCATGGGCTGGTAGAGGGACAGTATTATTTGGGTGCCCCGTTAGTATCAGATAACTGACAGCTATTAATCTTATTCTTTTAATTATTATTAGAGAATAAGAAAGACTCAAAGTTAGCAGGTAGAGGTAGGGTAAGTAAAAAATATACTTTATTTATTTTTTTAAGAGAGAGAGTGTGCCCATGCAGGCAGGAGCAGCAGGGGAAGGATGAGGGAGAGAGGGAGAAAGAGGCTGAAGCAGGCTGAGCCCACATGGGGCTCGATCCCATGACCCTGTGATCATGACCTGAGCTGAAATCAAAAGTCCTGTGCTCACCTGACCAAGCCACCCGGGTGACCCTAAAAGTATACTTTCAAATGAGCTTTTATTACAGGTGTCAAACTTCTAGCCTTCATGTGCTTCAGAGAGCATTTTGTTATTTCCTGGGTGGGAAGTCAAATGAGGAATGAGAACTCATTTCCTGTCATTGCTATGTGTTTATCATCTGACCTGACCTTTCCGAGTCTCATTTATTTGACCTGAAATACGATGACGGTAACGCTGATGGCATTGGCATTGATACTTTCCCTTAACATATCACTGGGCTTTTGTGACTCTCCAATGCAGGTCATATATAGAAAAACTTATTTAATAGATACTATTCATTTTTATTATTATATTCTTTAAAAAAGGTGTAGGGTTTTGGGTATATTTTCTGTAGCTTTCCAGGAACAAAAAGGCAAGTGCTTCAGTTTTCAATGTGAATGATTATGTTTTCATGACCTCTGGTCATTACTGTGCAAGCTTTGTAAGAGTGGTTGTGTAAAATGTCACATAGCAACATGTCCCATCTGCTTAGCAACAAAAAGAGGAGGGGAAACAAAACATTAAAATAGAGAATCTATAGAAGACTAGGGTTAAAAAAAAAAAAGCCTCAAACCCTAAACCTCCCGCTCCCCAATTTTTTTCCTTAAAAAGCAAAAACAAACCCTGAAATTGTTACCTGGAAGAAATTCGACCAAATTCCCTAGTAGTATTGGAGTAATTTTCGTTATGAACCCCATTGTGTAATCCTTTGAAATGGTGAAAGTTTTGAGTGTCTTAGTAATCTAAATGACTTCTACATGAGCGATGTGAGGTAAGAGAAATAAAATGCCCTCTAGGAGAAAAATTCTCCTGTGTGGCAAATTAACGTCCCAGAACATCAGGGTTCAATTTAGTGCTCTGTAAGAAGCAATTTATTAAATGGTGTTGGGAAGAGTTAATTTACCTCATAACAGCAAGTAGTTTGCTTACAAGAGAATTGCTTATTCACCTTAGATACTTTGGAGTAAATTCATTATAGGTTTACTCATCTTGGGGCTAAAGGAACAGTCCTCTGCTGCTGAAATGATGAATAATTATACAATTTCTGCATTGTTCCATTTTCCAGCTGATGGACCACTGTTCTTAACAGGTTTACCAGCCCTTTTGATATAGATTAAGGAGTTTTAAAAGCATGTAAAGATAGTCTTCTGTAGTGCCTTATTTCATCGAATCCAACACCACTCATTGTAAGATGTAACATTATATTATGTACCAAGACAGAAAAGAAAACTGTTGATTAAACCCTGACACGATGTATACATATTACTTAAGAATTTTGTTTTATATTTCTTGAAAGAACTCTTTTAGACTGATTCAGATATAGCTGTCTTAACCACGTATCACTCTTGTAGATTCATAAAAAAGAAAATAGATATAAGTACATTGATTAAGGTATGCCCAAAACACCTTCAAATTCAGAATTGGACTCTTCTGAATTTTTTTTCAACTCAAAGTCCCTTATGTCCATGTTTTCCCACAAATCGTTTTCCTTTGACAGCGACAAGGACTAATAGGGACGTCAGGACTTTTATTAAATATCAACCGGGTATGTGGCCTCAGGTAGGGGCAAACATCAGGAAAAAAAATCCCATGAAAATCAGAAGACAGGAAAACTAGCAGTAAAGATTTCCTCTTTTCCTTAAGAGTTAAATCCAAGCTTGGCTTGTGTGGTGTAAGTTTGAGGAATGAGTTTGCACACCACTATTATTTAAATAGCCCACAAAAGGTTTTTGAGGCAGCCATTTTTAATTGGTCAAATCCTCATTCATATCTTTTGAAAAACCCTAACAATTTGTGTTGAACTGCGTGTCTACCTTCTTATGTTCCAACTCTTTGGTTCACTTTGTCTCTTGTCTTTCCCATATGGTTCAAAAAAGCACTATGCATAATGCTTTTCTCTAGCGTGCCCTTTGATTCCTAACATTCTTCTGAGGGCCTTAACTCTATAACCATTACCTGATCATGATCCTTTCATCTAGGATTAGATTTTGCACTCCTATTGATCTTCTTCTATGGGGCTGAATGTAGTAAATGAACCTCCTAGCTCCCAACAAATTTGCATGTAATTGCCTGTCCGGAACACTGAATACTGGGCTAGAAGAATACACTAGCATTAACAGAGCCAAAAATGTTTTTCTTTCAAAGGCTCTGCTCCTTTGTCAAAGTGGCATATATGGGGAGAATCAGAAGGCTTTCTCAAGATTTGCGAAAATGGTGAGGTCGGGGGATGTCTGGAAATTATTGCCATGCTATCTAAATCATTACAACCTCACATGCACCTTTTTGAATGAGGCCAGAGCTGGCATTATCCCCCTTTTGACCGCGGGAAAGTATTGACCTACATTTGTATATCCCCCAAAGAAAACTGGAATACTTCATGTCCTTTCTTTTAACTTCAGTTTCTTTAGAGAAGCATTTTGCTACAGAGTGATAAAAATTTCAGTCTTGAACTGTGACTTTGATAGATTTAATGATCAATCACATTCGAAGGGTTATTGTTGAATTCTTTTGAATCAAAAAGTATTGTCATTGGAAAAAAAAAAAGTATTGTCATTGGAATGCAGACAACTGTTACATTTAATGCATCATATACACCCTCACACTTTGATCTATCACAATGGATGGGATGGGGCATTTTAAGAGAAGATATAAAATTTACTGCAGAGAGATGTCTGATTTTTGTACCTTCATTACAGGTAATTACTAAAGTTTAGAACTGCATCATGTCAAGGCTTGATTTTTTAATTTTTTTGAAGTGATGCCTTCATCGATGTTGGTGTGGTACACATTGACCATCTTCCCAGCATGACTGTATTATATAGAACATTCTCATTTGTTTTAAAAACATTTAGTGATGGGTTTAGAAAAAAAAAAATAATGCAACAAAGCTTAATTTTCTCTGTAACAATTAGAGGCTCAATTGGGTGTCTCGTATCTAGGAGCTTGGGAATTATTACTCCTAATAATAGGAGTTCCTAATAAAAGTTCCTGGTTCCTATAAGTTCCTAATAAAACTTTCCAATGTCTTGTTGGAGAACACAGAAACTCTGCCATGTGATGAAATAGTTGGGAAAGGAGTCAAGACTTCTCTCCTTGTTTGTTCTCCTCCATCTGATGAATTGATGAAGTCAGCAGGCTATAGGCATGCCTTGGAATGATCAAGAAGATTTGGGAGGAGGTGTGGTTTGTGAAGAAATGCTGAAAGGATTTTTTAATTGCACTAATAACTGATGAAGTTCAAGCATTATTAGCACTGACAGAAATCCAGCTGAGTCTTTAGTAACATCATAACTTTTTATACCATCTGTATGAAAGTGGCAACACTAATTTTAATTTGAGTTATATTCTTAAGTATCCTACTTTCCATTAGCTCAAAATGCAAAATATTAGTACCATACCATAAAATTCTGTGAGATATAAAAAGCAGTTAGATTTAAATTCATCTAGAATAAAGATACCAGAGAATAGAACAAGTTTATTGTTTTAGATCCTATCATTATACTAAAAAATGATTTCTGTCATTGTTACTCTGTTAGCCATGTTACAGAGATATCATATGACTAATTATAATATTCCCAGGCACTGGGCTGAGCTCTATGTATGTTAACTCCTTTGATTTTACAAAAATAGAACATGAGACGTGAAATACTTTCAGATGAGGCAGCTGACCTTAAGGGAGGCTATGGGAACTGTCCAAAAGATATCCACCAGTCTTTGAACCCTGGTTGTCTGACAATTTTTCACCTTACAAAATGCTCAAATTTGTCTTATGTTAGCCTTCTTCTGCACTGAAGCCTCATGGTAAACTGGGAAGAGTCCTGGATTAAGAATTGGGAGATCTGTGTTCTAATTCTAGATCTCACTTTGCTCATGAAATAACAAACAAAATTTAATTAAACTTACATCATATAGGCTAAAAGAAATCAAACTTTTAAGATATAGCATTTATTTCTGCACATCTTATGTGACATGTTTCCTCCTTACCCCCTCCCTGATTGTGCTTTTGTCTGAATTGCCAATTCTCTAGTTAATTTACATTAAGAAACATGTTTAAAAATAAAATATGAATAAAATAGTTTACATAAAGAGACATTTAAAAATAATATGGACCTTATTCAACAGGAAATAATATTTAAAAATATTATTATTAAATTCTCAAGGATATCTCAAAGGATAGGACAAACATTTTTTTTTTTTTTAGGACAAACATTTTTAAGAGGAAGAAAACACCCAGATTGTTGAAATGTGTTCCACACGTTAGGTTCAGATGCTTTGCATCTTACGATACAGAAGTAATTTGCAGAATTACTGCTAGAAATAGAGAATTTGTGCAAAAACGGTATACCATTGAGTAGAAAATTTTGCCTCAGTCATCATAAAGGAGACAAAATATGTTTTAAAACTGCAAGCTGACATCCTGAAAACTTTCTCTGGTAGTTCATAAGTTCAAAAGAGATAGTTTGTGGAGCAGTAGCCACTGGGAGCCAGCAAGGGTTCACCAATAATGACTACTACAAAGCTGCTTACTTTATGTTCAAGAAATTTATTAGCCTGATAGGTTCAGGGGATCTTGGAATCATAGCATATTTGCATTACTGGATTGGAATTAAAATAGCAGAGCATGTTTAAGATTCTCAGAAGTTTTGCATGCACTTTAAATCAATGATCTTCTTTTTTCTGGAAGGCTGGTTTAGTAGATTTTATTTGAAACCAGGAATTTGTATCTTTTTAAAAGATTTTATTTATTTATTTGATACAGAGAGAGAGATCACAAGTAGGCAGAGAGGCAGGCAGAGAGAGCGGGGGAAGCAGGCTCCCTGCTGAGCAGAGAGCCTGATGCGGGGCTCAGTCCCAGGACCCTGAGATCATGACCTGAGCCAAAGGCAGAGGCCTTAACCCACTGAGCCACCCAGGCGTCCCCAGACTTTAGCTTGCAACTGAAAGTTTATGCTGTTTTATCAACCTCTCCCTATTTCCCCCACCCCCAAACCCTGGCAACCACTTTTTTTACTTTCTGTTTCTATGAATTCTTTTTTTTTTTTTTCTCAATTCCACGTATAGTGATACCATGTAGTATTTGTCACATTCTGTTTGATTTATTTCATGTAGTATAATGCCTTCAAGATTTATTCATGTTGGGGCGCCTGGGTGGCTCAGTCGTTAAGCGTCTGCGTTCGGCTCAGGTCATGATCCCAGAGTCCTGGGATCGAGCCCGGCATCGGGCTCTCTGCGCGGCAGGGAGCCTGCTTCTCCCGCTACCATTCCCTCTGCTTGTGTTCCCGCTCTTGCTGTGTTTCTCTCTGTCAAATAAATAATTTTAAAAAAATTAAAAAAAAAAGATTTATTCATGTTATTGCAAATAACAGATTCTCCTTGTTTAAGGCTGAATAATATTCCATATATATATTTCATAAAATATATACATATATATTTTTCTTGATCCATTCATTCATTGACAAACACTTAGGTTGTTTCCATACCTTAACGATTGTGACTAATGCTGCAATGAACATAGAAGTAGAGATATCTCTTTGAGATAGTATTTTTTTTTACTTTGTATATATACCCAGAGTGGGATTGTTAGATCGTAGGGTAGTTTTATTTATTTATTTTTTAAAAGATTTATTTATTTAGGGTGCCTGGGTGGCTCAGTGAGTTAAAGCCTCTGCCTTTGGCTCAGGTCATGATCTCAGGGTCCTGGGATGGAGCCCCGCGTTGGGCTCTCTTCCCCCCCCCTCTCTCTCTGCCTGCCTCTCTGCCTACTTGTGATCTCTCTCTCTGCAAATAAATAAATAAATAAATAAAGTCTTAAAAAAGAAAAAAGATTTATTTACTTAGAGAGAGAGCACACATGAGCAGGGCGGGTAGGGGCAGAGAGAAAGGGAGAGAGAGGATCCCAAGCAGACTCCCTGCTGAACTGGGCTTGATCTCACAATTCTGAGATCATGACCAGAAACAAAACCAAGAGTTGAATGCTCTACTAACACCTGTATCTCTATTTTTAATTTCTTGAGAAACCTTCATACTGGTTTCCACTGTGGCTGAATCAGTTTACATTCCCAACAAAAGTGCAAAAGTGTTGCCATTTCTCTGCATCTTTACCAGCATTTGTTATCTCTTATCTTTTTAATAATACATATTCTAACAAATGTAACATGATACTTCATTGTGGTTTTGATTTGCATTTCCCTAATGATTAGCTGTTGAATATCTTTTCGTGTACCTGTTGGCTATTTTTATGTCCTCTTTGGAATAGTGTCTATTCAAGTCCTTTACCTCTTTTTTTATGGAGTTATTAGTGTTTTGTTATTGATTTGTATGAATTCCTTGTATATTTTAGATATTAATTTTTAATGAGATAAGTTGTTTGAAAATATCTTCCCCCATTCCATAGGTTACTTTTTCATTTTGTTTATGGTTTCCTTTACTGAGCAGAACTTTTTTGGTTTAATGTAGTCTTACTTGTTTATTTTTGCTTTTGGTGTCAAATACAAAAGCTCGTTGCCACAACCAGTGTTAAGGAGCTTAACCTCATGTTTTCTTCTGGGAGTTTTACCATTTTAAGTCTAACTTTCAGGTTTTTAATCCATTTGAGTTTGATTTTTATGTGTGGTATAATAGAGGAGTCCATTTCATTCTTTCCATCTTATTCAACATCATTTATTGAAGAGACTATCTTTTCTCTATTGTGTATTTTTGGTTCCTTTGTCAAAAAGTAATTAGCCATCTATGCTTGGGTTTATTTCCTAGCTCTTTATTTTGTTCTATTGATCTATGTGCCTGTTTTTTTGAGCTTACATACTGCTTTGATTACTATAGTTTTGCGATATAGTTTGAAATCAGGCAATATTGAGGCCTCCAGCTTTGTTCTTTTTTCTCAAGATTGCTTTGATTATTCAGGGCCTTTTGTAGTTCTATGGAAACTTTAGAATTATCCATTTCTGTGAAAAACTTCATTAGAATTTTGAAAAGGATTGCACTGAATCTGTAAATCATTTTTGAAACTCTGGGCATTTTTAACAGTATTAATTTTTCTAATCCATAAACATGGAATATTTTTATTTGTGTCTTTAATTTCTTTCATCAACATCTTCTATTTTTCAATGTATAGATCTTTCCCTTTCTTGGTTAAATATATTCCTAGGTATTTTATTCTTATTGTTGAAATTGTAAATGGGATTGTTTTCCTAATGTATCATTTTGGTAGCTTATTGTTAGTGTATAGAAACACAACTGATTTTTTTTGCATGTTTGTTTTGTATCCTGCAACTTACTGAAATTTTTAATTACTTTAACAGTTTTTTTGGTAGCATCTTTAGGGTTTTCTATATATAATATTCTGACATTTGCAAATAGTGACAGTTTTACCTCTTCCTTTCTAATTTGGATGCTTTGGATTTATTTATTGCTCTGGGTGAGACTTCAGATACTCTGTTGAATAAAAGTGGCAAGAATGAGCTTCCTTGTCTAGTTCCTCATCTTAGAGGACAAGCTTTTAGTCTTTCACCATAGAGCATGATGTTAGCTATGGGCTTGTCATAAGGCCTTTATTGTGTTGTGGTACATTTCCTCTAATTCTACTTTGTTGAGAGTTTTGTCTTAAATGGATATTGAATTTTGTCAATTGCTTTTTCTGTATCTATTGAGGTGGTCATAGGATTTTCATATTTCATTTTGTTAATGTGGTGTATCGTATTGATTTGTATATATTGTACCATCCTTGCATCCCTAGAATAAATCACACTTGATCATGGTGTATGATTTTTTCAATGAATTGTTGAATTTGGTTTGATAATATTTGATTGAGGATTTTTGCATCTGTGTTCATCAGGAATATTGGCCTATCATTTTCTTTTCTTGTAGCTGCCTCACCTGGTTTTGCTATCAGGATAATGGTGGCCTCATAAAATGACTTCAGAAGTATTCCCTCCTGCTCTGTTGTTTGGCTGTTTGAGAAGGATTGGTATTCAGTGTTTGGTAGCATTCACTAGTAAAATCATCTGGTCCTGGACTTTTGTTTATTGGGCAGTTTTTGATGGCTAATTCAATCTCCTGATTAATAATCCATCTATTTAGAATTCCTCTTTCTTCATGATTCAGTCTTATTAGGTTGTATGTCTCTAGGAATTTATCCATTACTTCTACTAATGTAGTATCTAGGTTGTCCAGTATGTTGATATATAATTATACATAGTAGTACTTTTATAATCTTTTGCATTTGTATGACATCAATTTTAATGTCTCCTCTATCATTTATAATTTTATTTATTTGAGCCCTTTTTTTTTCTTGGTAATCTAGTTAAAGATTTATCTATTTTATCTTTTAAGAAAGCAGTTCTTACTTTTATTGATCTTTTCTATTAACTTTTTAGACTGTTTCATTTCTTTCTGTTCTGCTTTGTTATAGTCTTTCTACGAACTTTTGACTTAGTTTTTTCCTTTTCTAGTTCCTTGAGATGTAGTATCTCCTCATTGGTTGTTTAATGATTCATTGAGATTTTTAAACAAATAAAATGTTTAGAACAATATCAGTGCGAAATAAATTTTCAATCAGTGTTAGCTGTTATTATCACCACCGTAATAAATACCTATTATTTTCTGGACAGGGAGACTACCAAGATGAAAAGACATAAATCTTGATTCAACAACAGAATAATTTATTATAGGAGTCAAATGTGCAAATAAACAATTGCGGTGCAATTTGAAAAGTAGAACTTGAAGATATGTATAAATTTTATTAAATAGATGCCAATAACAGTTTCATAGCAGTATTATCTGCCGCACATTTAGATGAATTCTCTAAGTGTGTAAATAGAGAGAAGGTCCTTCCAGGTGAGAGAACAGTATGGCAAAGATTCAGAAGCCTGGAAGAGCGTGGCTTTCCAGAGGCAATTGCTTTAGTGGGCAAAGGAAGGAGACAGTAAAGGGACATGTAGAGCACTCAGTGCTTCCTAGATCCTGAAGAGCCTTGCATACCATGCCAAGGAATTTGGCTTTGTTCCATTCTTGGTGTGAGCCACGAAGAGATTTTAAGCAGATGTATGATGCGATCAGATTTTTATGTGGGATTGTAGAAGTTAATTGAGCTGAGATGCAGGCATACCAGTTAAAAGGCTGTTACTGTCATTCAGGCAAGGCTTACTGAGGGTCAAAACCAGAATGATGGAAGTAGGGATGAAAATAAATAGTTGGCAAGACCCTGGAAGCCTTGGGAGAGTGATGCTGGTTATTGGCAGATGATGAGTATGTGGGAGGACAAAAGAGTTTCCAGTTATTTAACTTGGCAAATAAATGGATAAATAAATAAACAGGAAATACAGGAAAAAAGACCATATTTTTGAGGAAATATAAGTTTTGTTCTATTGCGTGTTGTTGTTTGTTTGTTTGTTTAAATACATTCAAGTCAATTATCCAGTAGGTGGCTGGATAAGCAAGACAGGGAATATTGATTGTGGAGTGACTGCCGAAAGTCACATTTATAAGTCAGGACTCAGTTTTTACTACATGTTCTCAGGTAACAGTGACTTAATGAGGCAAAAAAAAAAAAAAAAGGTATGTCTCTCTTATTTAAAGAATTCTAGGCATACACATTTCAGGCAGAGAATGGCAGTTCTACAAATATCTTGTCTCCTGCCAGCTCGCTCCTCAGCTTTCTCTAGGTCAAAAACTGGTACTGGAGTTCTAACGTTCACATGTTCACGTATTATTTATTCATAGCAGGGAAGAAATGGGGCTTTGACCATCCTTTAAAAGAAAGGACTTAGGCTGAGTCATGTGTATAATTGTTGGATTACTATATTGTACACCTGAAACTAATATACTTCCTTATGTTAACTATACTGGAATAATTATTAAAAAGGCCTTAGAAGTATCATACATTTGCTTATATTTCATTGGCTAGAATGTAGTTACATGGCTTAAATTATTAGTTCAAGGGACCCCTAAGTAATGTAGAAATTCAGCTGATGGACATGTGTCCAGCTAAAAATTGGAATGTTGTTTAAAAAGGTGAGATAATAGAGGATATTTGGAGGCAATTCTCAGTCTCTGCAATACCAGAGAAGTGGATGAGTTCATCCAGGGAAAGTATATAAAATCAGAAAGGAACACAACAACAACAACAACAACAAAATGAGAAAGAAAAGGGGCTAAAGGTGACTTTGAAGAGTGTTTAAGCATCCCACACATTTAAAGATAAGCTCTGTCCCTTCACTCATCCCTCTGGTGTAATACCTGACTGGTCTCTTTTTTTCTCTCTAACTTATGCTCTGTACTCTTCCCAATGACTGGTTTCTGAATTCAGAATGTCTATACACTGCCAAAGGTAGGAATGGAAAAATAAAAATGGGTTCATTCTGAGTATTGTCAACATACACACAAAAGAGGATGATAACTATGAGGAGACGGATATGTCAATTAGCTTGATTGTGGTAATTATTTCACAATGTATATCCAGTCATCAGGTTGTACACCTTAAATATATACAAAGTTTAATCATCAATTTTACCTAGGAAAGCTAGAGGGAAAACTAAGGAAAACTAAGAAATGTGTTCACCAGTGTTGCAAGATATAAGATCAGTAGGCAAAACTCAATTGTATTTCTGTACACTAACAAAAACCAAACTGGAAATAAAATTAAGAAAACAATTCCATTTACAATAGTATCAAAAAAGAATAAAATACTTGGGAATACATTTTAAAAAAGTTACAAGACTTGTTACTATGATCTGAATGTTTATGTCCCCCCAAAACTCATATATTGAAATGCTAATGACCAGTGTGATGGCTTTAGAAGGTGGGGCCCTAAGGTGGTGGTCCTAAGGGTGAAACTCTCTTGAATGGGATTAATGACTTATGAAAAAGGCTCCAGAGAGATTCTTAGCTCCTTCCACCATATGAGTTCACAGCCAGAAGGTGCTCACTATGAACCAAAAGGGGGCCTTCATCAGAATGCAGCCATATTGGTACCATGATCCTGGACCCCCAGAACTGTGGGAAATAAATATTTATTATGTATAAGCTGCCCAGTGTGTGGCATTTTTTATAGTAGCCTGACCAAATTTGTACACTGAAAACTACAACATATCATTAAAGGAAATTAAAGATGATCTAATAATGAAAGACTTCCTATGTTCATGGATAGGACAGTTTAATATTGTTCAGGTGATAATAGTCCCCAAAGAGATCTACAGATATAATACATTCCTTATCAAAATCCTAGTTTCATTTTTGAGGAAACGAATGAACTGATCCTAAAATTTATATAGAAATGCAAAGGGCCCAGAAAAGCCAAACAATCCTGAAAAATAGAACGAAGCTGAAGGACTCACATTTCCCAATTTCAAACCTTAATGGAAAGCTGCAGCAATCAACACAGTGTGGTATTGGCATAAAGATAGACACATAAATCGATAGAATATAGTTCATATTCAGAAATATATCCATTTAAGGTCAATAGATTGTCTTCAAAAATGCCAATGGGGGAAAGAATAATCTTTCAACATATGGTTCTGGATTAATGGTGGGACAACCAGATGTCTACATGCAGAAAAATGAATTTCGACTCCAACCTCACACCATACATAAAAATTAACTCAAATTTCTAATTTAAAGGACTGAAAAAGAAAACATTTGAAAGAAAATATAGTCATAAATCTTTTTGACTCTGAAATAAAAAATTTTTTCGACTCTAGGTTAGGCGATTGTGTTTTAGATATAATACCATCAAAAAAGACAAGCAACAAAAGAAAATGGAAAAAAAATAATGAATTGGACTTCATCAAAACTTAAAAATTCTGTGCTTCAAAGAATACTCTTAAGAAAGTGAAGACACCCCCACATAATGGGAGAAAATACTTGCTAATCATGTATCTGATAAGGGAATTGTACCCAGAATAGAGAACTTTTACAACTCAATGCTAAAAAGACAAATAACCTAATTTTAAAAATAGGTTCATTAAACATCTGGATATTTTCCTACAGGACACTCAAAATAAATTTGCATTTGAATGATATTTTCACTTAAAGTATAGATATTCTGAACACTTTAGTTTACAAACAGTCAGAAACATACTTTGTAACAAATTTTAAAGACGCTGTCTCAACCTTTCTGTAGATCTTGACTGGACACCAGCAGCAAGAAAAACAATGCCATCATTTTGTTCTTCTTAAAAAAACTCACATTTTAAACCTTGAATAAAATCTCACTTGTGACACAGTTCTCAAATTCATTTCACACAGAACTTCACTTTTGTTTGTTCTGGATTTTTGAATGATTCTGTTTTGCAAAGAGTTAGGGGGTTTTTTCTTTGTCTGGAGTTACTAATCCAGAGTAGGCACCATGGAAAGGCTAATACCAAGAGTCTTTTTATTTGTTTCAAATTGGAATTTTTATTGCCACAACATCTGTTACAAATTGGCAATAGATGGTAACAGAGGTTTTTGTAGGGCTGCTGCTCCACTGATCATATGCGTTGGATTTGGAAGAGGCCTATTCTAATATACTTCATATGTATAGTACATTCACTTCAATGCTCACAATCAGGAATTTCAAAATAAGCTGACTCCGAGGCAATCAATTAATATACTTTAAACAGTGTACCGCAGAATTTCCGGTAACCAGATTTATTATAACGTCATGCGCATTACAGTGAAATCTCATAACTGTCAATTATATTTCTCTTCATTTCATTAGCAGAGAGGCCTGATATTTTTGTATAGCTAACTGAGAAATCATGGCACTTAGTATACAATCGTATTGTAAATTGCTTTACTTAAAAAAAAAAACCTGTTTGTGTCATAGCATGATTGACATTTTGGCAGAACTGTATAGAACTCTGGAAATAATGTTTATTACTTAACTGAAGCATTTATAGGAAAGGTTCAAAATGAAAAAAACATTTCTTCTGGAAAAAATGGTTATTGCTTTTGGGACCTGTATGGTTTGACGGCTAGAGCTGGGTAGGGGATCTTTCTGAATTAATTAGCTTTATGTATTTTCATGAATAAGTAAAATAAAAAAAGTGTTCATGTATTCATTCACTATACAAATATTGTATGAATGCTTATTAAGTGCCACAAACTGGAAAAATGCTGTGTATACTCTGATGATTATAACAGACCTAGTCAATGCCATTGGTGAACTAATAGTTCTGTAGAGGAATCAGAAATAAACATAAACATGAAGGTATCTTCATATATAAACACACACACACACACACACACACACACACACACACACACACACACACACACACAGTTTAGATACCAAATTCCAAAGTGAGTTGGTGCTAAACCAAGGTTTAAAAAGTAGGTGGCAGAAAGCATTCAGAAAACTTTTAACTCCCTCTACCAAATAAGGGACCTAAAGGGGGACAGGAAGGAGAGAATGGGCAGAGAATTTTTGGAGACACTTTTGTGCATTCTGTGAGTTCTCTTTATCCCAACTCAATGAGAAACCAACTGAGTCCAATTCTTCAACTTAATACAAAAGCATTCATTGAGACAGTCCTGAGAGTTGATATATGTTCTCCATAACGGGGAAACCCTATAGAAGGTTGAACTCCTACCTGAGAAATGTAACAGGCACGACCGGGCTGGCTCAGTGGACATGTTGAGCCACAAGTGATGCAGTATGATGTGGCCTGGATTATCTGGCATTGCTGATAAGGTGCGCTTCCTGTGGGCTAAATGGAGCCCAAGCGAGAAAAATAATCAGCCCGGGATCATCTGAACTTCCAAGATCAGAAGATTCCTGAAGAGGCAATCTTCAACAAACAGGATCTGTTTACTATTGATCACCCTCCAGTTCCCTATCCCGCTCCCCCGCTACCAGCCCTAAGCAACCACTAATCTACCTTCGGTCTGTATAGATTTGCCTACTTTGGATGTTTCATATAAATGGACTTGCACAGGGGTGCCTGGGTGGCTCGGTGGGTTAAAGCCTCTGCCTTCAGCTCAGGTCATGATCTCAGGGTCCTGGGATCGAGCCCTGCATCAGACTCTCTGCTCAGCGGGGAGCCTGCTTCCTCCTCTCTCTCTGCCTGCCTCTCTGCCTCCTTGTGATCTCTTTGATGGGGTCTACGGCTCTACTATCTTCATAGCCTTACTGATAGTAGTAGTAGGGGTAGTAGGTGGAGGGCTATTAGGGCATTTTCGCGTGTGAAGGATAGTTTGATGTTTATTTTATTGTGCCCCTTATAATTGGCGCACTCAACATAGCATTCCCATGAATAAACATTATAAGGTTCTGACTTCTACCACCATCATTCCTCTTACTACTAGCTTCCTCAATAGTAGAAGCAGGCGCAGGAACCAGATGAACTGTTTACCCTCCCCTAGCTGGTAACCTAGCACATGCAGGAGCATCTGTGGATCTAACAATTTTCTCCCTACACTCAGCAGGTGTCTCATCTATCTTAGGTGCTATTAATTTTATCACTACTATCATCAACATAAAACCCCATGCCATATCACAATACCAAATTACACTACTCATATGATCCATACTTATCACAGCAGTACTATTACTATTATCACTACCAGTACTAGCAGCTGGCATTACTGTACTACTTACAGACCGAAACCTGAATACTACCTTCTTCGACCCAGCTGGAGGGGGAGACCCTATCTTATACCAACACTTATTTTGTTTTTTGGTCATCCCGAAGTATATATTCTAATCCTACCAGGCTTTGAAATGATTTCTCATATCGTAACATACTACTCAGGGAAAAAAGAACCATTGGGTTATATGGGGGTGGTTTGAGCAATAATGTCTATTGGTTTCCTGGGCTTTATCGTATGAACCCACCACATATTTACAGTAGGCATAGATGTTGATACACGAGCATATTTTACCTTGGCCACTATAATAATTGCAATTCCAATGGGAGTCAAAGTATTTACGTGATTAGTCACTTTCCACGGGGGCAATATAAAATGATCACCCGCCATGCTATGAGCTCTGGGGTTCATCTTCTTATTTACAGTCGGAGCTCTAACAGGAATCGTATTATCAAACTCATCACTGGATATTGTTCTCCATGACACATACTATGTCGTAGCACATTGTCACTACGTACTATCAACAGGTATTCAGGTTATACACTTAACGATGTTTGAGCAAAAATTCACTTTACAATTATATCCGTAGGAGTCAACATAACATTTTTCCATCCATCGCATAATGTAGAGAACTAAGGTGCTAATTAGGAATTTAAATAAATAAAAAAAATGGACTTGAACAATATGTTACCTTTTGTGACTGGCTTGTTTCACTTAGCGTAATGCTTTCAAGTTTTATCCCTGTTGTACAATATATCGCTACTTGGTTCCTGCTGAAAAATATTCCATACGTGGACACACCATATTTGTTTATCCATTTATTTGTTGATGGACATTTCAGACATTTGGCTTTTTTTGATCATAGCATCTCATCTGTGCAACATTCCAAATCATTGATTAACTTTATTTTGCAGGAAATCAGTGGATCGTTAATGTCCACGTATGGACATTAAGTTCAACTCCAGCTAACTTCAACGGTGTATCTTAAAAATTTATGAACGATAATGGAGATGTCACCTTAACCATTAATGAGATGTAGGGCTAATCAAATTCAAATGCTAAAAAGTGAATCTAGAGCCAGCAAAACTGGAATGAGTTAGCGGTGCTAACAACCTTTTCTGGCTTCTCAGAGCACTGGAGTCTGTTTGCCTGTTCCTACCCTGACCGTTAACTAGCACTGACACTTTATTTGCAGACTGAAGAACAGGTAAGGTTTAAATCATCGAGATTTAAAAAAAAATGGATTCTTTACTTATTTATAGCCAATCCATTTCAACTTGAGCAAACATTTCTTTTTAAAAACATAGCAGCTTTTAAAACCACTGCCAAAATATTAGGGCAAATAGGATTTTTGTTTCTTTTTTTTTTTTGTCTTGGCAGAGTGTACATAAACATACAATGCCTTGCTTAAATATTCATGGACTCCCAGCTCACAGTACACTAACTTAATAATAAAATATTTTGAAGAGGGAACGATGCTGTGGAGCTTGTGATACCACTAATGGATTTGAAGAGGATGCTAATGCATTGTAGGAGGAAGTGAATTGAGCTCTCGTGTGTAAAGGAGGATTATAAAATATAATTATGAAAAGCAGTAGTGGCGGGCTTGAGGAAGGTCTGTTGATGTGTGGGTACTACAAACGACATGTTTTGTTGATGAGAACGAAGGCTTAGATGGATATTTACTGTGCTAGCAATCTTCTCTATCCGGAAACATGGAATGCATTATAGAAATGGCCATTTTGTGAACTCCAGAGTGAAAATTAAATAGTGTAAGATGGAGGCTGACAAGACTCATGCAGCTTTTCATTTCAAATAACAGCCGTCTGGGAAGGCTAAGCTTTCATATCGAGAACTTCGTGAAGGCATTGGAAGGAAAAAAAAAAGTGATATAACTGTCAAAGTAGAGGAAAAACTTTTTTTATTTTTTATTTTTTTGTAAAAAAAAGATTAAGGAATTCTGGGAAATTAAATAATTCATGGTATCCTTCTGGGAGGGTAAAAAGCATGAGGATCTGTCTGAATATCATTTCCCGGGTGCGGCGTTGACAACTCCTAAGAAATTATGGGCATCAGTAGGAACAAGTACACGGGAACATAGAGTGATAGCCTCTGCTTCTCTGAGCCTCCAGTTCTCATGTCATTTTTTTACCCAAGGTTCTACCGCTTCAGGCAAAATGAAGAAATGTTCTTAGACTATTAGTCTGATATTTACTGAAAATAATGTGCAATATCCAATAGCCAATATATATAAGACCATTGAAGAGACAGATCTTAATCGAGGTACCTACTCCATCACCTCTTCCCTTCATGGGAAATTGTGAACTCAGTGCTCACTTCTTGGTATTTTACTCCAGTCTTTCAACAAGGAGTATATATGAGATAGCAATAGAGTTTATTTTTCAGAGGCATCATTATGTAAATGAGTGTTGCCCTTTAATGGAGCTATTTTAGAAGATAAATGTATGTTCTAATAATTTCGACGTTGTTTAACATATTTATGAAATGCTCTGTTTCAGTAGAGAAATTGTTTAGAGTATGAAGAAATTCAAACAGAAAATAGGCACAACACCAAGTTTAAACAGTTGTTAACATGCCGCCGCATATTTAGTTCACATCTTCTCTCCCTCTTTTCCCTCACCTCCTTTCTACACAAGTAGAACTCTACTGATAAACCCAAATTCTCACCCCATTTATGCTCTCTCCCTCCTCAGAGGATGACACTCTTGAGAAACTGGTATGAACATTTTCCATGCATTAAAAAACATGACTTTGTAGGGCAGGTTTAGGCTTACAACAGAGTTGAAAGGAAGTTGCAGAGAGATTTCTTACATACTCCCTGCCCTCATCATGAATAGCCTCTGTCATTATCTAACGTTAGTCACCAGAGTGTTTTTTCTTTTTCTTATTCTTTCTTTCTTTCTTTCTTTCTTTCTTTCTCTTTCTTTCTTTCTCTCTCTCTCTCTCTCTCTCTCTCTCTCTTTCTTTCTTTCTTTCTTTCTTTCTTTCTTTCTTTCTTTCTTTCTTTCTTTCTTTCTTTCTTTCTTTCTTATCAAGGATGAACCTACATTGACACAACAAAATCATCCAAAGTCCCTAGAATACCTAAGGGCTTCCTCTTGGTGTACATTCTGTGGGTTTGAACAAATGAATAATGACAAATATCCACATTCACAATGTCATACAGAGTATTGTTTCTTCCCTTAAAATCCCGTAAAATCCTCTGTGCCCCACCTATTCCACCTACCTGTTCATCTCTCTCTTGTCTCACGCCGGGCAACCACGGATCTGTTTCCCTCCATAGTTTCTGCCTTTTCCAGACTGCCATTGGAATTATGCAATATGTAATCTTTTCTGATTGGCTTCTTTCCTTTCATAATATACAGTTTAGGTTCCTCCTTGTCTTTTCATGGCTTGATAGTTTATTTTTTTTTCTTCAAAGATTTTATTTATTTATTTGAGAAAGAGAGATGAGAGAGAGAGAGAGAGAGAGAGCATGGAGCAGACCCCCACTGAGCAGGGAGCATGCTGCAGGGCTCGATCCCAGGAGCCTAGGACCATGACCTGAGCCGAAGGCAGACACTCAACTGACAGAGCAACCCAGGCGCCCGATAATTTCTTTTCAGTACTGCATATTATTTCATTGTCTGGATGGATCAAGTTTATTTATTCATTCACCTACTGAAGAACGTCTGGGTTGCTTCCCAGTTTTGGCGATTATTATCAAAACTGCTAGAAACATCCATGTGCAGGTTTTTCTGTGGATGTAAGTTTTTAATTCCGTTCAGTAAATACCAAGGAGCGTGATTGTGGGATCACATGGTAAGACTATGTTTAGTTTTACAAGAAATTGCCAAGCTGTCTTCCTAGGTTGCTGGGCCATTCTTCATTCCCACAGGTGGCTGCCATTCATCTTCACCAGCATTGGGTGCTGTTAGGGTTTCCCTATGCATTTTTGAGCTTTTAATACTTATGAGTGAATATGTCTATACTATTTACTTATAATGACTTCAAAATGTACATTTTTGATGTTTCCCTTAAAGGTGTACTTTTGCAACTTACTTTTTTCACTCCACATTATGTTTCAGAGTTTTATTTGTGCAGATATATGTTCACTATGTAAATTACTGTATAGTATCCCATCATATTAATAAGCCATAATATTTAAATCAGTTTCCCTCCTGGAGGACTAAATATGAATACAGACGTATTTCATATGTTAACAGCGACTCAGATTTTTATAAAATTTTTATTTATCTCCTTTGCTCACTCTTTGGCTGAAATTGATGTTTCTTGATTTTTTTAAAAGGAATTCTTTCTTTTTAAAAAAAAAAAAGATTTGATTTATTCATCTGAGAGAGAGTATGAGCAGGGGGAGGAGCTGAGGGACAAGCAGACTCCTGCTCAGCAGGGAACCTAACATGGGGCTTGATCCCAGGACTCCGAGATCATAACCTGAGCCAAAGTCAGACACTTAACTGACCTTGCCATCCAGGCAGTCCTTAAAGGAATTCTTTCTATCTCCTAGTTAGTATTAATTTGTCAGTTATATGTACTAAAAAATTTCCCAATCTGTGGTGTTCTTTCCTCTTTTATTTAGAAGTATTTTTTCACATTAAAGGATACTTTTTGGTAATGTTCTTTAATTTACCATTTTTTTCTTTTTATATTTTGTGGTTTTGTGTTTATTTAGAAATTCTCTTTTACCTCCATATCATATAGATCTATTCTTTTTTATTTTACTCTAAAGATTGCAAAGTTAGTTCTTCATGTTAGGACTTAATCCATTTTTGTGTGCCTACCTGTGTGTGTATGCAATGTGGGATAAAGGTCCATTTGTGTCTTTTATCATACATCATTAATTTCCATCATCATTTTATTGACTGGTCCATCACTTCCCCAGTGATATGTAATGCACCTCTGTCATATACCAAACTCATTGATATTTAATAGCCTGTTTCTAATTAAGCAAATAGGAGTGGATTATCACAGCTATATGAGTGTATGTTTAACCTTCTAAAAAGCTATCAAACAGCTTTCTTTTTTTCCTTTTTAAAAATTTAAATTCATTTAAATAACATATAATGTATTATTGGTTTCAGAGGTAAAGGTCAGTGATTCATCAGTCTTTTTGTTTTTCAAGATTTTATTTATTTATTTGACAGAGAGAGAGGGGAAGAGAGCACAAGCAGAGGAAGAAGCAGGCCATATCTTAGAGAAACTTTTATTTGATAAAGTCCACATTATCATTTTTTTTCTCTTTTACTGGTTGTGTCTATAGTTTTATGTTTAAGAATTCTTTGCCTAATTGAAGGTTAAGAGACTTGTTTCCTATATTTTATAGTTATACATTTTACACTTAAGCCTATGAACCATTCCAATTTAATTTTTGTAATAGAACATGAATTGGTTGATGTTCAGTTTCTTGAATATGAATGTCCAACTATTTTGAAACGTGTTGAAAAGACTATTCTTTTCCATTAATTGTCTTTGCACCTTTGTCTAGATCAATTAGCCATATTTGTGTGGGTCTATTTTGATACTACATTGTTTGATAACTGTAATTTATGTAGAGGATAAACTTACATCATGTGAATTCTCCCACATTTTCTTGGTCAAAATTGTTTCAATTATTCTAATTCCTGTGTGTTTCCACATACATTCAGGTTCACTCATTGCTGAGTCCCAAAATCCTAGGGGTATTTTGATGAGGATCATGTTGAATTCATAAATCAATTTGAGGAAATTTTTCATAGCAGACTCTCCGCAGAGCAGGAAGCCCAATGTGGGGCCCGATCCCAGGACCCTGGGACCACAACCCGAGCCCAAAGCAGATGCGTAATGACTGAGCCACCCAGGTGCCCCCATATCTCTCTATTTTATATAGTTTTTAAATTTCTTTCATCAGTGTTTCATGATTTTTAGCATATAGATTCTGTACGTATTTTGTTAGATTTATATCTATGTATAAATGGCCCAGCTTTTAAATTTCTACCTTCAAATGTTCATGTCTAGTATATACAAACATTGAATTGCAGTGAATTTATACATTTATTTGGAGAGCAGTGTCATCTTTAAGACACTTAAACTTTTAATCAACTTATATATGGAAGAGTTTACCTTTCATCTAGGTATACTTTTATGTATTTAGTACTTTCTTGCCTAGTTCTTTATAATTTTGTGGCAATTGCAAATGCTATCATAATTAAATTTTATTTATAATTTGTTTTGTTGCACAGAAATGCTATTACATTTTGTATTTTAACCTTGTACTCAATAATATTGCTAAACTGTGTAAGTTAGCACTGTTCAATAGAAATGCAACGTGAACCACAGAAGTAATTTAGAGTCTTCTGGTAACTACATTCAAACACAAGGGAAAAAAAACTCAGGCGAAATTAAGTTTAATAATATATACTATTTTAAATATATATATATATATATTATTTAATACAATATGTCCAAAATATTATCATTTTTAAACACGTACCAATATATAAATTATGAATGAGATATGTTCTTTTTTATACTAAGTCACCAAATTTGGCCTGTATTTTATACTCACAGGAGATCTCAAATTGGATGATTCATTTCCAATGGTTAAAGTGAAATGTAGCTCTATTTTTTTCATTAACATATAATATATTATTTGCCCCAGGGGTTCATGTCTGTGAATCATCATGCTTACACATTTCACAGCACTCACCATAGCACATAACCTCCCCAATGTCCATAACCCAGACTCACTATCCCTACTCCCCTGCCCCCCAGCAACCCTCAGTTTGTTTCGTGAGTTTAAGATTCTCTTATGGTTTGTCTCCCTCCTGATCCCATCTTGTTTCATTCCTCCATCACCCCCACAACCTCCTGCCCTGCGTCTTGAATTCATCATATCAGAGAGATCATATGCTAATGTCTTTCTCTGAATGACTTCTTTTGCTTAGCATAATATCCTCTAGTTCCATCCACATCATTGCAAATGGCAAGAGTTCATTTCTCTTGATGGCTCCATAGTATTGTGTGTTTTTGTGTACACACACACACACACACACACACACACCCCACATCTTCTTTATCCATTCATCTGTTGATGGACATCTAGTTTCTTTTCATCGTTTGGCCATTGTGGACATTGCTGCTATACACATTCAGGTTTATAGCATTTGGATCCCGTCAGATCACTACATTTGTATCTTTAGGGTAAATACCAAGTAGTGCAATTGCTGGGTTGTAGGGTAGCTCTATTCTGAAATTTTAGAGGAACCTTCATACTGTTTTCCAGATTGGCTGCACCAGCTTGCATTCCCACCAACAGTGTAGGAGGGCTCCCTTTCTCTGCATCCTTGCCAACATCTGTCCTTTCCTGACTTGTTATTTTTAGCCATTCCTACTGGTGTGAGGTGGTATCTCACTGGGGTTTTAATTTGTATTTCTCTGATGCTGAGTGATGTTGAGCACTTTTTCATGTGTCTGTTGGCCATTTGGATGTCCTCTTTGCAGAAATTTCTGTTCATGTCTTCTGCCCATTTCTTGATCATATTATTTGTTCTTTGGGTGTTGAGTTTAGGAAGTTCTTTATAGATTTTGGATACTAGCCCTTTATCTGATATGTCATTTGTGAATATCTTCTCTCATTCTGTAAGTTGTCTTTTGGTTTTGTTGACAGTTTCCTTTGCTGTGCAAAAGCTTTTGATGTTGATGAAGTCCCCATAGTTCATTTTTGCCCTTGCTTCCCTTGCCTTTGGAGATGTTTCTAGGAAGAAGTTGCTGCGGCTGAGGTCAAAGAGGTTGCTGCCTGTGTTATCCTAAAGGATTTTGATGGATTCCTGAATCACATTGAGATCTTTCATCCATTTTGAGTTTATTTTTGTGTCCAGTGTAAGGAAATGGTCCAGTTTCATTCTTCTGCATGTGGCTATCCAATTTTCCCAACACCAATTGTTGAGGAGACTGTCTTTTTTCCACTGGACATTTGTTCCTGCTTTGTCAAAGGTTAGTTGACCATTGAGTTGAGGGTCCATTTCTGCTCTCTATTTTGTTCCATTGATCAATGTGTCTGTTTTTCTGCCAGTACCACACTGTCTTGATGATTACAGCTTTGTAATAGAGCTTAAAGCCTGGAATTGTGATGCCATCAACTTTGGTTTTCTTTTTCAACATTCCTCTGGCTATTTGTGATCTTTTCTGGTTCCATATAAATTTTAGGATTATTTGTTCCATTTCTTTGATAGAGATTGCATTAAATGTGTAGATTGCTTTAGGTAGCATAGACATTTTCACAACATTTGTTCTTCTGATCCATGAGCATGAAACGTTTTTCCATTTCTTTGTGTCTTCCTCAATTTCTTTCATGAGCACTTTATAGTTTTCTGAGTACAGATTCTTTGTCTCTTCGGTTAGGTTTATTCCTAAGTATCTTATGGTTTTGGGTGCAATTGTAAATGAGATTGACTCCTTAATTTCTCTTTCTTCAGCCAAGCAAGACTTGGCTGTCTTGCTGTTGGTGTATAGAAACGCAACTGATTTCTGTGCATTGATTTTATATCCTGACACTTTACCAAATTCCTGTATGAGTTCTAGCAGTCTTGGAGCAGAGTCTTTTGGGTTTTTCCACGTAAAGTATCATATCATCTGCAAAGAGAGTGAGTTTGACTTCTTTGCCAATTTGGATGCCTTTTATTTCTTTTAGTTGTCTGATT
>CM053608.1:118630022-118711709 GCA_028646535.1 Procyon lotor | reverse complement strand
TCATGATTTTATTAATTTGGGTCCTTTCTCTTTCTTTCTTTTTTTGGTAATATTTTATTTATTTATTTATTTATTTGACAGAGAGGAGAGAGATCACAAGTAGGCAGAGAGGCAGGCAGAGAGAAGGGGAAGCAGGCTCCCTGCTGAGCAGAGAGCCCCATGTGGGGCTCGATCCCAGGACCCTGAGATCATGACCTGAGCTGAAGGCAGAGGCTTTAACCTGCTGAGCCACCCAGGTGCCCCCCCCTTATTTAAAAGATTTTACTTATTTATTTGACAGAGAGAGAGAAAGAGATCACAAGTAGGTAGAGAGGCAGGCAGAGAGAGAGGGGGAAGCAGGCTCCCCGCCAATCAGAGAGCCGGATGTGGGGCTTGATCCCAAGACCCTGAGATCACGACCTGAGATGAAGGCAGAGGCTTTAACCCACTGAGCCACCCAGGTGCCCCCTTTCTCTTTCTTTTTGATAAGTCTGATAAGTCTGGCCAGCAATTTATCAATCTTATTAATTCTTTCAAAGAACCAGCTCCTAGTTTCATTGATTTGCCTCCTGTTCTTTTGGTTTCTATTTCATTGATTTCTGCTCTGATCGTTATTATTTCTCTTCTTCTGCTGGGTTTAGGCTTTCTTGACTGTTCTTTCTCTGGTTCCTTGAGGTGTAGGGTTAGGTTGTGTATTTGAGATCTTTCCTGTTTCTTGAGAAAGACTTGTATTGCTATCTACTTTCCTCTCAGGACCACTTTTACTATGTACCAAAGATTTTGGACAGTTGTGTTTTCATTTTCATTTGTTTCCATGAATTTTTTAAATTCTTCTTTAATTTCCTGGTTAACCCATTCATTCTTTAGTAGGATGCTCTTTAGCCTCCATGTATTTGAGTTCTTTCCAACTTTCCTCTTGTGATTGTGTTCTAATTTCATAATATTGTGGTCTGAAACTATGCAGGGAATAATCCCAATCTTTTGGTACTGGTTGAGACCCACTTTGTGACCCAGTGTGTGATCTATTCTGGAGAATGTTCCATGTGCACTAGAGAAGAATGTGTATTCTGTTGCTTTGGGATGGAATGGTCTGAATATATCTGTGATGTCCATCTGGTCCAGCATGTCATTTAAAGACTTTATTTCCTTGTTGATCTTTTGCTTAGATGATCTGTCCATTTCAGTAAGGGGCAGGGGTTAAAGTCCCCTACAATTATTGTATTATTGTTGATGTGTTTCTTTGATTTTATTATTAATTAGTTTATATAATTGGCTGCTCCCATGTTAGGGGCATGGATATTTACAATTGTTAGATCTTCTTGTTGGACAGTCCCTTTAAGTATGATGTATTGTCCTTCTTCATTCTTATTATAGTCTTTGGCTTAAAATCTAATTTACCTGATATAAAGATTGCCACCCCAGCTTTCTTTTGATGTCCATTAGCATAGTAAATTGTTTCCACCCCCTCACTTTAAATCTGGAGGTGTCTTTGGGTCTAAAATGAGTTTCTTGTAGATGGCATATCAATGGGTCTTGTTTTTTTTTATCCATTCTGATACCCTGTGTCTTTTGATTAGGGCATTTAACCCATTTACATTCAGGGTAACTATTGAAAGATATGAATTTAGTGCCATTGTATTGCCTGTATGGTGACTGTTACCGTATATTGTCTCTGTTCCTGTCTGGCCTCTGTTACTTTTAGGCTCTCTCTTTGCTTAGAGGACCCCTTTCAATATTTCCTGTAGGGCTGATTTGATGTTTGCAAATTCTTTTAATTTTTGTTTGTCCTGGAAGCCTTTTATCTCTCTTTCTAGTTCAATGACAGCCTAGCTGGATATAGTATTCTTGGCTGTGTATTTTTCTCGTTTAGTGCTCTGAATATATCATGGCAGTCCTTTCTGGCCTGCCAGGTCTCTGTGGATAGGTCTGCTGCCAATCTAATATTTCTACTGTTGTATGTTACAGACATCTTGTCCCAAGCTGCTTTCAGGATTTTCTCTTTGTCACTAAGTCTTGTAAGTTTTACTATTAGATGATGGGGTGTGGACCTATTTTTATTGATTTTGAGGGGGGTTCTCTGTGTCTCCTGGATTTTGATACTTGTTTCCTTCACCAAATAAGGGAAATTCTCTACTATAATATATATCTCTATAAAAGATTTCTCCAATATACCTTCTGCCCCTTTCTTTCTTCTTCTTCTTCTGGGATCCCAATTATTCTAATATTGTTTTGTCTTAATGGTATCACTTATTTCTCAAATTCTCCCCTCATGGTCCAGTAGTTGTTTGTCTCTCTTTTGCTCAGCTTCTTTATTCTCTGTCATTTGGTCTTTTATATCAGTAATTCTTCCACCTCATTTATCCTAGCAGTAAGAGCTTCCATTTTTTATTGTACCTCATTAATAGCTTTTTTTATTTCAACTTGGTTAGATTTTAGTTCTTTTATGTCTCCAGAAAGGGATTCTCTAATATCTTCCATGCTTTTTTCAAGTATAGCTAGCACCTTGATAATTGTCATTTTGAACTCTAGTTCTGACATATTACTAATGTCTGTATTGATTAGGTCCCTAGTCATCAGTACTGCCTCTTGTTCTTTTCTTTTGTGGTGAGTTTTTCTGCCTTGTCTTTTTATCTAGATAAGTACAGATGAATGAGAGAACAAAATACTAAAAGTGTAGCAACGACCCCAGAAAAATATACACTAAGCAAATTAGAAGAGATCTGAAACTGGGAGCTGAAGAAAGAGGGGGGAAAAAAACAAGAAGAAAACAAAAGAGCAAAAATATATATGTTAGACTGGTGAATAGAACAGAGCCCCACTCTTGATTTTGGGTGTATTTTTAGCTGTTAGAAGAAACTACTTCTCAAAATTTTAAAGAAAGAAAACCTTATAAATATACAAAAATAAGGGTAAACATGATGAAGGGATGGAATATGAGTGTAAAGATGAAAATTAAAGAAGATCCTAAAAAAGGAATTTGTAAGATAAGAGGTTGGTTGAAAAAAGAAAAAAAAAAGAGGAAAGAATGTGATCAGACTGGAGACTAGAACAAAGCCATGTGCTAGATTTACGGTATATTTTGATCTATTAGAAGAAATTGTATCCCCAAATTTTATTTTTTATTTTTAAATTTTTAATTATTTTTATTTATTTATTTATTTATTTTAAATATTTTATTTATTTATTTGACAGAGAGAGATCACAAGCAGGCAGAGAGTCAGGCAGAGAGAGGGAGGGAGGAAGCAGGCTCCCCACTGAGCAGAGAGCCTGACACAGTGCCCGATCCCAGGACCCCAAGACCATGACTCGAGCCGAAGGCAGAGGCATCAACCCACTGAGCCACCCAGGCACCCCGCAAAATTTAAAAAAAAACAACCCATATGTATACAAAAAATAAGTTTAAATACACTGTGTGGATAAGAATATGAATATAACAGTGAAAATTGGAAAGATTTTTTAAATGGTATTGATTGGATAATAGTTAAAAAACGTTAAAATAAGAAAGAGGAAAATTGAAAAAATAAAATAAGAAAAAAATAAAATTAAAAAAATTTAACTTTGAAAGACTCAAGGATCATGGGGGAAAAAGCTATGAATTCTTTGTGTTGCTTTTTTCTAACTCTGGAGTTCCTCAGTTCTCGTTGATCAGTGAACTTCATCTTGGCTGGATGTTCTTGCTGATCTGGGGGAAGAGCCTGCTGCAATGATTTTCAAATGTCTTTGCCTGAGGTGGAATTGCACCACTCTTGCCAGTAAGCTGCTCAGGTTCGCTCTTGTAGCTTTTGTTCCCTGAGCGCTTTCCGTACTGCTTTGGAGGCCGGGAATGAAGATGGCAGCCTCCCAGTCTCTGGCAGTAGGAGCTGAGAGCTCAGGGCTCCCTTTCTCAGTGTGCCCTCAGAGAAAAGCAGTCAGTCCCTCCTGTCTCCCTGGTCTCCCGCCGGGCTCCGGGCTCACCGGCCTATGACCAAGTGTTTCTATCTCTGGCGCATGTCCCCATTTGAAGTCTCCAAATCCAGCAGATTCCTGCAGCGGCTCCTGCGCTACTCCTCCCGATGGAAGAAGGTAAGGCTCCCAGGATCTGCCGGTTGTGGGGTCCCTGCCCGAATAGCAGCTGCCCGGTTGTGCTGGGATCCCAGTATAAGGTAAGGCCGAGCTGAGAGCGCACTGCTCGGCTCCGTCTCTGCCATTGGCTTCCCCACTCTGATACCTGGGAGTTCTGCCACACTCAGACACCCCTAGTCTTTTTGTATCCCCATGGGTCCTGAGACCACTCTGTCCCCGTGAGGGCTCCACCCCGCTCCACCCCCGCCACCCCCTTAGCCTCTGGAGCAACGTCCCTCAGTGGAACGACTTCTAAAAGTTCTGATTTTGTGCTCCACTGCTCTGCGGCTTGCCCGGAGCTCCCCCACCCCCGCGGTCTATCTTCCTTCACTGTGGATTCACTTCTCCACTCATCCTATTTCCTGAAAACGGTCAATTTTCGGTTCCTAGAATTGCTGCTCTTCTCTTCTATCTCCTGTCAAATTTGTAGGTGTTCAGAATGGTTTGATAACTGTCTAGCTGAACTCCTGGGACCTGATATCTCATTCTCCTATTGCTCTCCCATCTTGCTCCTCCCAGTTGAAATGTAGCTCTGTTAAAACAATATAATCCTACCAAAACAGTAATATTGAATGAAAAGCCTCTTTGTATTGCTTCAGTTTTAAAATTTATATTCAATTAATTAAAGTTAAGTTTCCCAGCAACACTAGTCCCATTTCAGGTGCTCAGTAGATAAACAAATCAAGAGGCTACCTGATTGGACAGTGGAACTCTAATTAGTTCTGGTGTTTTTTTCATTTCTCTTTATAACATTTTGGCCTTACTTTGACATTTTTCTTCCTTCTATTTTCTTCAAGTATTTTCTGTTGTTCATTTTTTTTGCAATTCCATGATTATTTCATTAATTTTTAATTTTCCTTTCATGTTAGCATAGTCAATTTAAGAAGAGTATAATTTTCTTCAAATTACTGCTTTACATATATCTCCTTGTCATTCAGTTTTACATTTGTTCTAATTTCATTCTCATATCTTCGAGGGCTCACAAATAATTTAGGAGTGTTTTTTCAAATTTCCAAATGGATGAGAGGACTTAGTAATATTTTTATGATTTTAATTTTATTGCATTGCAGAGAACTTAGTTGATATATACAGTTTGGTATTTGGTGAAACTTGATTTGTGGTCTAGTATGTTCTAACTATGTTTCTAAGGTCTAGCTTCAAATTTATTCACTCTACTGATTTTTAGGCAGCATGGTCTATCAATTACTGAAAGACATTCTTTTACAGGCTCCTACTATAATTGCTATTTTATGTCAATTTCTTTGTAATCTTAGGAATTCTTTAATATATCTGGGACTGTATTTTTGAGAGTGCATAGATCAGAATCTTATCTTTTTATGGTTCTATCTATCTATCTATCTGTCTATCTGTCTATCATCTATCATCATCTGTCTGTACTTCCATCTATCCATCCATTCCTCCTTCCATCCATCTGGTCTTTTGTTCACTATTTCCCCAATAAACTCTTTTCTATTTATTTTCCTTTATGTCTCATTACACTTGTTGGTTGCTTAAGGTATTTCTTTTTTATGATATAAGGAAGCTTACTTCCTCCAAAGCAAACCCTGCAACTCACATTTGGGTACAGCTAGTTTATTTGGGGATTGAGGCCAGTAAGTTTAAATGAGAAAATGGGGGAAGTGAGATGGGAAGAAAGAAAATGAACTTTGTAAATAAATAGAGTAGAGAGCTGGGTTTCAGTCTCCTTGAGAACCCTCCGAGAAACTTCCTGGGAGGCTGGGTGATTTATACACTGACTCTGTGCCTTTGAGGGTTGTCCTGGATGTTAAGTCCCTCACACGTCCTGATTGACCTTCTGTGCCATTAGGAAGCTTACAAAAGCCCTCAAGCAGGGGGGAAGAGGACAGGTGCTTGACTGGGGTGGGGTTGGGGAGCTCTTTGGGTCAGATGATCACCTGCAGCTGTGGAGGAATTCAGGCGGGAGGAGGAGTTGCAAGGTTGCAGGGCTGAGCATCAGCAGTGCTCAGGTTAATTTAACTAAAATCTAGGTTTCATTTTAAAATACAATCTAGGGTGCCTGGGTGGCTCAGTCATTTGAGCATTGGATTCCTGATTTCAGCTCAGGTCATAATCTCAGGGTCATTGGATTGAGCCCTACACTGGGCTCCATCCTCAGTGGGGATTCTGCTTGAGATTCTCTCTCCTTCTCCCTCTGTCCCTCTGTCCCTCCCCCTGCTCATGCTCTCTCTCTCTCAAATGAATAAATAAACCTTTAAAAAAATAAAATACAATCTAAGAATCACTTTTTCAGCTATTTCTGCTTTTTGTCCATTTAGATTTATTTGGATTGTTTTCTCCACTAATTGTTATGCTATTTCATTATTACATTTTTCTTGGCTTCCTTTCCCCCCCTTTCCTCCTGATATTTACTAAATGTATTGAATTTTGTTTATGCTTCTTCTTTTCCCTTCTGCTGGTTTTGAAAAAATAAAAGTTTTGTTTGTATTTTTTAATGGCTACTTGTAAAATTTGAATAGAAGATATTTAACCTAAAGTTACTTAGGTTTTTCAAGAAAATAAAAGAAATTAGACTTCTTTTGCTTTAATCCCCCACCCACTCCCGCCACCCACTAAAGGTGGATAATTGTTATGCAATTTTTAAAATTTACCTTTTGTCTTTATTATATCACATTTAGTTTTTTTTATATAGTCAATGCTTGCTTACTAATTTATTTGTTCACCATTGTTTCTTGCATCCTATTCCTTCCATTTCATTTCAGTTTCTTTTTCCTTAAATATGTCTCTCAGTACCTCTCTCAGAGAGTTTAATTATATTTCCTTAGCTTTATCTATTTATTTATTTTGTTAAAATGATTTGTTTTCCTTTCTTCAAAAATTGTTACTTTGATGCAAAATCATACTTGACAATTATTTTCTATAAATATTATCAAGATATTCCATTGTTACGTGGCCTGTATTTGTCTAATTTTTGCCCCATTGTAGATAATTTACTCTTCCCTCTGTTGGCTTCTAAATTTCTCTTTTTTAGTATTCCTTGAATTCACATTAATGTGTTTGGGTGTAGATTGATTTTTTTATTTGTGTTGTTCTATAGCCATTGGACACACAGCTTCAATCTGAAAACTTATGTCTTTCATCATTTCTAAACAGAATTTCAGCCATCATCTCCTTGCATTCTGCCTCTCTTTTCTTTTGGAGCTTATATTAGTTGCATGTTGCAATTCCACATTTTACCTACTTTATCTCTTTGTTGATTTTTAATATTTTCTATCTTTGTAATTTTCCTCCTTGATACTGTGCAATTTCCTGAGATACATATTCCAGTCCACATATTCTCTCAGGTAGTTCTAATCTGTTCTTTAATCTATCCATTGAATTTTTAATTTCAGTGATTATATTTTTTATTTCTATGACTTCTAATTGGCTATATTATTTCTAGTGCCTTACTTCTAGCCTAAGTAACTTGGCAGTTGGATTTTATACCTTTAATTACAGTTGACTCTTGAACAATATGAGTTTAAACTGTGTGTGTCCACTTATGAGTGAATTTTTTTGTCCAGGAAATACCATACAGTACTGTAAATATATTTCCCTTAAAATTTTCTTAATAGCATTTTTCCTCTAGCTTCCTTATTGTAAGAATACGGAATATGGTTCAGAGACAAAATATGTGTGATTGTTTATGTTATTGGTAAGGCTTCTGCTCAATAGTAGGCTATTAGTGGTTAAGTTTTGGGAGAATTAAAAGTTATATGTGGAATTTTGACTACACAGGGGTTGGAGCCAACTGTATATTAGTTTTTAAAATTTACTTTTTAATTATTGTTTTATCATCTAAAGTCTTTGCACTTCTAATCCTTAGTCTTACATATGTTGGGGTAGTTTTTTTGCATTTGGTAATTCTCATTGTGACCACATCTTTTAGGTAAGGCTTATTATTTCCATGGCAATCCTTTGGGCCTCCTTTTTGGAAGTGTCTAGGTGCCCCTGGACTGTCAGTGTTTCGTAAGCAAACTTTGTATTAATTCTTAGATTGAAGATTCTCAGACCATGTGGACCATCTGTCAGTGAAGATGACATAGACCATCTGACTGTGAAGAAAGTGTATTTGAGTTTGCATTTCCAAGAGGCTTTTTGTTTGTGTGCATTGCTTTTCCAGCAAAGCCTAGGAAAAGATAGATAACCCTTCTTTTTTCTTGTTCTTTCCTTCTGCCTCTTGGCAGATTTTTCCTGTCTTCTCTCCCTCCTATATCTCTAAGGATCCCAGTTTTATGAGCTAACTTCTCTTCTAACTCCCCTTTCTACATAAGGGACAGGATTACTTTCAGTCATCACACGGATACTAACATCCAGCCCCAGAAACCTCTCCACAGAGTTCACTCAGGTCCTACCACTTTGATTTTCAGTTCCTTTGTTTTTTCTGGCTTCTAGAGGTCACCTTCAAAATCCTGAAGGCCAACTAAGCATTCAGAAGATTTTTGGTTCTCTTTTATCTCTCATTTCTAAGGGTTTCTATTAGGAGAGCCTTCAGACTTAGTTGGCCATGTTATTGGAACTGGAAATCCTGTAGTAATTCTTTTGAAATCGATTTCAGAGCACTCTTATGATCTGCAGACTAAATAATCTTATTAGTGAATAGTCACATATTACATGCCCAAAGTTGCAGAGCTTCAAATAACAGCCCATAGGGACAATGCCACTAAGTTTGCCTTCACTTTAAAATTTGAAATAGGGTTTTATGAGAATAAAGTGAGCAGAACATGTATTTTTCCAATGTACATTATGCAGTGCTGTCACATTATACAGAACCTGTGACATTAAGTAGACCAAATATAAAAACTCAATATTTGTGCATTTTCCCCTGCATCCAAAAGTGCTGCTGAATAATTCAGAATTATAACAAATAGAACAAATCCATCACATTTTAAAGTATACTTTTAGTCAACCCAGGATTCTGGGAATTCTTGTCTTTCTTTTTGCTTATTTTTTTTTCCTGTATATACTCTTTTTGAGATAATCTGACATGTGGCTGACAATGATTTAAATAGGACTTAATCTGGTCAGCAGAAAAAAAAAAAAAATATATATATATATATAGGAACTCATCTTACTCAAACTCTGAAATCCTGTATTTTCTACTTGTGATGGTAATATGCACACCTGTGATAGAGGAATGACGTCTCAGGTATGCGTTCAGTTGTCTGAAATGAAAAAAGAGGTCAAAATTTGCTCATTGCCTCCTATGGAATAATTACCATCTAATTTTGTTTGAAACCAGTTCCTGAAATGACCAAGAAAAGAATACTGCCTTTGAAGAGTCAGAGGCATTCAACCATTAATATATTAAACATGTAAGCGCTCTTTGGTATGGTGAGATTCTACTGTCCTTTAAAGAGGATCTTCTGTAAAAGAGTCAGTCCTGAGTACCTGGAGGGACTTTTACCTGATTGCAGAAGTGCAGCTGATCAGCAAGGTTTCCTGGAAGAGACAAAATACAGAAATGGGGAAATACGCACACATCTTCTTAGCTTGAATAGGAATGGAATCTTGTAAGACACTCAAAGAGTAGAATGGCTAAAACGCAAACTGGGGTAGGTCAGGGGCATGTGACAGAGAATAGACTAAGCCAGGTACAGCTTTGGAGGCTTCAAACCCTAAAATTAAAGTATATTGGTACCCAAGATGGTTACAAAAGCTAAATAACCCATAAAATCCTTTGAAGGCGAAGACTGCTTAATTGATTCTTGTGTTCTTCGTGTCCAGAAAAATACTTTCTGTACAGCAGCAACTTGTTAAATTTATTTGATTGAATAAATGAAAAGAAAGAGTTGGGTGGACATAGTGGCCCATTGTGCTTAAATGTTTTCTAGCTCTTACATCTTCCTCCTCCAATGCACATCTTTATTTGACCATATTTTTAGAGTTGACTGTGTTATTTTAATATGAACCAAGATAGTAAATTGTTTTTACTTTTTCCATAATTATGTACAACTGGAGAAAATCTACCTGTTGAAACTACTATTCTAAATAGACAGCACCGTCCTCTTGATAGACGTGACCTGAGCTATAGGGAGGACATATTTTTAAAACTCAATTCCATATCGGTGTCAAATGGATCACATTGATTTAGAACTTCTTTCTTTATTTTAAGAAAAGGCCTTTAAGATAACATAGTAGAATAAGCACTGGCAAGTATGGCCCGACCACTGACTAAATAATTTATACAAGACTCTGTATATATGCCAACAATTTATTCTTTTTTTTTTTTTTTTTAAGATTTTATTTATTTATTTGACAGAGAGAGAGAGAGATCACAAGTAGGCAGAGAGGCAGGCAGAGAGTGAAGGGAAAGCAGGCTCCCCGCTGAGCAGAGAACCCGATGCGGGGCCCGATCCCAGGACTCTGAGATCATGACCCGAGCCGAAGGCAGAGGCTTTAACCCACTGAGCCACCCAGGTGCCCCGCCAACAATTTATTCTTATATTCAGAGAGCGCCACATGGATACTAATCGTGTCGTCACCTTCTATTTATTGAACACCTTTAGGATTCTCAGTTGAATACAAATGTTGCTGGTTCTCCATTTACAGTCTTACAATGTGAGCAGTAACTGGGGACTAATCAGTGTGATATGCATTTTAAGTTGTTTTTCCAATGAAATGATGGCTTCAATGTACTCATCCAAACACTTGCGTCTTGTTCCTGATAAAGAGCTGGCCAGTGTTTAAGCAGGCAGCACCTAACAACACAGAGGACTTCCCCTCCCCTACCATGAAGGTAATTCCTTCCTGATGAAATCAAATCCTCTTCTTCAATCTCATTTCACCATACTATCATGGCAGTATATATTTATGTATGTTATGTAAATTGTGCAACTATCCATCCATCATTTAGTTGTCCATTGACCCTGCCCTGTAGTAGAAGCAATATTTTATGATGCTAGAATATAAAGACAATTGAACAGTAAAGATAAACATGAAGAAGAAAAAAAAAAAGAGCTGATACTAAACATCATTTAGAGAAACAGGAGAAATTTAAGAGGAACTTGTGATTAGTTGGTTACTATACCTAAGACTAAATTTGGCTCTCTTTCACAAAGGACAAAGCACAATACAGGCTTGGCACAAAAACAATATAGGAAACCTAGTGGGTTAGGATAGTATTTATTGAATGGTAATTAGGGAGGCTACAAGTTATTTTGGAAAGACAATTACAACAAATTTTGGACGGAATCTATCATTTGGATCGGTACGTAAGAGGTATTGGGTAACATGATAAACAATGTATGCATTCAGTTATTTTATAACATGTAGAGTCCTTCCAAAATTGGAAGCTAGTGTATATGAACTATAAAAGCTAAAGTTAGAAGTAAAGTTTTCTTCACAAAAGTAATGTGAAGTTCACTCAGAGAAGGCATTTCTAAAATGTAGGTTAATAGAATTCATATACTTTGCTTTTGATGACCAAACTTAATTAAGCAAGAAAGTTTCCATTTGTTCTTTAGTTCAAATATTAGAGTTCTAATCAGCCTTCAGTATCTGAAGGTAAATGATTTAGCCAGACTAAGGGCACAACCTGTGCATGGTTTACTGAAAAGATGCCCATGTACTGTATGTATGTATATATGTATGTATGTATTTTTAACTCCAGTATAGTTAACATACAGTGTTGTATCAGTTTCAAGTGTACAATATAGTGATTCAACACCTCTGTATGTCATCCGGTGCTCATCACGACAAGCTACTTACTCCCCATCACCTATTTCATCCATCCCCCCAACCTCCTTGTCTCTGCTAACCATCAGTTTGCTCTCTGTAGTTAAGAATCTGTTTTTTGATTTCCCTCTGTCTCTCTCTCTCTTTTTTCCTTTGCTCATTTGTTTCTTAAATTCCACATTGGAGTAAAAACCTACGATATGTGTCTTTCTTTGACTGACTTCTTTCCCTTAGTGTAATACTATTCACATTGTTGCAAATGGCAAGATTTCATTCTTTGTTATGACTGAATACTATTCCATTGTATATATATGTATACCATCTCTTCCTCATCCATTCATCAATTGGTGGACACTTGGAGAAGCCCATATGCTTTTGATATCAGATGTACAGATGATGTGAAATGTTAGGACAAGACTTTTCATTCTTACCTATGGAAGTGGAGTATAAAAATAGTTATAAATAAGGCTATTATTATTAAAAAAAAATAGTTTCTGTGCTCAAACTAGTAGTCAGAGGAGATCCAGCATTCTGGATATATAATATAAAAGTTTTTGACCTAAGAAATAAGTGCAAGTTCTGTTATTACCAATTGGACATTTAAACCATCCAAGAGCTTTATGGAGCCCCTGACTTTAGAAGAACTCACATCCTTCTATTGGGTTCACACAGACATGAACTGGCTCATGAGAAATGATGTTGCTTAGCCGTTAGCTCCCGATGTGGTTAGGTCAGATGAACCAAAATTTAAATCCTACATTCATTAGCTGTGAGATGGTGGGCAAGTTACCCCCTTTTTTTTTAAAGTTACTCTTTTAACCCATAAGTTTCCTTTTCTATAAAATAAAAACAATGGTACTGCTGGTCCAAGGTGCTGAGAATTATATACAGTAATGCACTTAGCATAGTGCCAAGTGTGAGTTAGGTGCTCAATAACTGTTATTTATTATTTTAAGTGAACAAATATTCTCAAACTGGGAATGTAACTGAATGAGGTTACCTGTTTTTAAAAATGCTGCTCAACTGGAAAATATTCGTGAAATATACTAATTTTATTTTAACATGACTAATGCCAAAGTATTCTTTCTGACAACAGTTGCCCACCAGGTCGAGTGATTTGTTAACATTACTGTAGGCTGGTATCAATAAGCCCACTGCATCGCATAAGAAGGGATTTGCTACTTTCATAATCGTAAGGATCAGTATGCCTTAAACCAATTCATATAAAAAGTTTTATTGCGTTACTTAAAAAACAAAAGAAAAGCAATAAGATTGCAGACCTTTTCTACTTAATTAGAAACTCTCTGGATGTTAGCTGACTTTTAAAAAGTATGGATGCTGGGCAAAATGGTTTAGGTGGGCACTGTCCTTCATAAAGGGCAGGTTCCATGTACTCGGTATAAAGAGAGCTTGGAGATTCAGGAATATTCCAGTGCTGTGATTAAGGCTGAATTTACTGTTTCATCCAAGGCTGGCAAGCATGCATGTGGAAGGTGGAGGGGAAAGTAGGAATTTGCTGAACAAGTTAGAATCTGTGCTTTTGTGTGGAATGGTCATCATTGGAATGGGTGTTGGGCTGCTGTAACAAACTCCTGTAGTCTTTGCTATATACACAACAGAAATTTATTTCTTATGCTTCTAGAGGCTGGAGATTCTAAGATCAAGGTGCCAACTGATTTGGTATCTGGTGAGAGTTAGTTTTCTGGTTCACGATGGTGAGCTTCTTGCTGTACTCTCCCATGGTGCAAGATGGACTGAGAAAGGTCTCTTCATAAGGGCACTAATCCCATTCAGGACGGCTTTATACTCATGACCTAATTACCTCCCAAAGGCCCCATTTCCACATACCATCCCATTGGGGGTTAAGTTTCAACATATGAATTTTGGGGGGATGCAGACATTCAATCTATATCAAAAAGATTGTTCTTAAGCCAAAGACACTACCCCAAAACTTTATAGAGGAGATCTTTTTAGGGAAGTGACACCTCCAAGAAATAGAAAGGGGATCTAAATTTATGTTTCTCTTCTTTGGGGCATAAGCTATGGGCAAGGCTAACCCCCATACATACAGTCTTTCTGTTTCTATTTAAAATAATAAAAAAGAGAATGCATGAGTATGTAATACAGCCAAAATGAAACAAGAGTAGTAAATGTTAAAGTCATAGTGACAGTGATAATAAAATTCCACCTTAAAAGTATTGGCCAACCAGGCAACTAATCAAACAAAAACCTTTAAGGGCACCAAGAAATGCCCTGGTACAAATTAAAATGGAAGAACCATCTTTCACATTCCCTGGGCATCCTGTGTAGCAAAGCTGATTTGTTTCTAGCAGCCAGTATAGAGTGAGTTCTAATGGCCAGCAGCATGCTGGGTATTTTATGAGCATTATTTCTGATCCTGACAATAACACCAAGGAGGGGGTTTTAATCTCATTTAACAGATGAAGAACACCACCACCAAGAGCAGGTGAAAAATTCCGCTGTGGTCTCCAGCAACTGTGTAACTTTCTGTTAATAGATAACATAGCCTAACCCAGAACCTGGTAATTTATATGGGCTTCTGTTCTTCTTGTCCTGCCCTGATAGGAACAGAGTGATCCCCTGAGTCTGGGGCCTCCCCATGTAGACCAGAGCTTGCCAAACTAGAGCCTGGACCAAATCAGGCCCACCTCCTGTATTTAGTATGGCTTGTGAGATAAGAATGGTTCCTACATTTTTTAATTTGCATTTACATTTTTGAAAAGTCGACAGAAGAAGAACAGTTTGTGATGTGTGAACATTATATGGAATTCAAGTTTCAGGCCCCTAAAAACAAAGTTTCATTGGAACCTGCTTACTCATTTACATAAGATTTATGGTTGCTTTGGCCTTACAATGGAAGTTAACGAGCTGCCGCAGAAACCTAATGGCCAGCAAAACTTAAAGTATTTACTATCTGGTTTTTACAGAAAAGGTGTACAGAGCCCTCTTGAGATCGTCAACTCCTTGAGGACAGAAAAAAATATCTCTAACAGATATTAGACCCTTGGAATCTAGCACAGTGTCTACACAGTGAACTCTTAATATAGTTTATGTAAGTGAATGAATGAATAAACAAACAAATAAATGAACAATCTTAAAAATCTTCAAGGACTGTTTTTTTCTAATTGGCTTTACAATTTTTTTTTTTTTTTGGATGAATTGCTTGTAAGAAATCTTTCCCAGAAGCATGTAGGATTTGCCAACCGCAAGTTGGTACAGTTGATGCGGTATTATCTGACGCAGCACTGGAAGGTCCCTTGCACATAAGTTTAATTGGATTCTGACACTAACCATCTGATGCCAGTCCCAAGTCCAGGCCTTGTGTCCTCTACTTATGGTTACGTATCAGGGGTTCCCAGGCCCCGTCCTTGGGTTGGATAATTTGCTAGAACGAGGCTCACAGAACTCAGGGAAACACTTTACTTACTATTAGTGGTTTATTATAAAGGATGTGGCATAGAGCAAAGTATTGGGAAGGGGCTGGAGTTTCATACCCAGTTTCAGTGCAGCCCCATCCCAGCACCTCCATGTGTACCCAACCCAGAAGCTCTCACAACCCTGTCACCAAAGGATTTTTACTGAGGTTGCATTATTTGACATGATTAAATCATTGGCCATAGAACCTCCAAAGGCTGGTGGTGAGGAAGACGGGTCCAACCCTCTAATCACGTGATTGGTTCCCCTGGCAACCAGCCTCCATCCTCCAAGAGTTACCTCATGAGCATAAACTCAGGTGTGGTGGCAAGGGGCTTATTCTGAATAACAAAAGATGCCCCTCTCACCTTTGTCACTCAAGAAATTCCAAAGGTTTTTAGGAGCTAGGTACCAGGAACCAGGGACACAAACCAAATACATATTTCGTGTTATGTCACAATATCACTATGAGGTGTGGGAAGGATGTGCAAAAGGGGGAGGAAGGAAAAGCTTTGATCTGTGGGGATTTTGTCAGCGATGTGAGGTGGCATGCCCAGTGGTCACAGTGTGGAAGAACAGCCAGAGACGGGTTGGAGGCCTGGGTCATCCAGCCAGACCACAGATGCGCTGTGTCCCCATCTCTAGCTGGTCACCTCAGGGCTCTAGAACACCTTGTCCGGACCTACACGTTCAATTTTAAGAAAGTGACCAAAACCAGGCAAGGAAAGGAAGAGAGGTGAAGAGCCTGTTAATGAGAGAAGTCTACAGTGTTCTCAGCATGGGCGTTTTTTTTTGTTTTTTTGTTTTTTTTTAACCTGGTTACTTCTAATGACTCATATTCGAAGTCCTGATCTGTCTCCCGGAGCTTCGAACCAGCTGTCGGCACCGAAGTGCTTTGACGCATTATTGTCCTGTACACCGGGTTGCTCATTTAATCAGCCGCGGCGCTGCTCTTCACATAGAGCATGTCACATTTGACAGATTTATCACAAGACTGTGGGCTCTATTTTCCGCGGCGCTGTGGAACCCTATCCCATTAGCGATAGCAGGAGTGATGTTTATGCATGAAGAGAGACTGTTCGATTGGGCAATTGTAGCCCTCCGCTGCCGGCCGGAGCACAGCTCCCACTTATCAAGTGGGGCTAATAGGGGATATTCATATGCACTGGAGAATCAATTCTCTGTACATGGACCTCTACTACCAAAATAATTGCTACTCACTGGTGGTAAAGATCTCAGCAATGTCAGGGCCTTAATGGTGAGATTAATGCTCTACGGCTCCCAGGCTGGGCCACTGCTCTACAAAAAAAAAAAAAAAAAAAAAAGTCCTGGTTTGAGAGCCAGGTGGAATGCTTTTTCGGTGGAATCCGGAGCTGCGCTGATCTGCTATTTGGGTGAACCTTTTCTCTGTAGGTGATTTTTTTCTCCATGGGGTGTCATTAATTGAAGCCACCCATGAATGGCTTGGGGTCCAGTCCCTGGTTCTGCTACCAAAATATACGTGTAACTGTGGACAAGCAGCTTTTCTCTTTCGAGCCTTGGTGTCTTCAGCTTTAACATAAAGGAACCACACGAAATGGTTTCCAAGCATTTTATTCATTTTCTATTATACAGGTATCATGCTACATGGAAAAGACATTTAATTTTTGATTCATCCCCCCTCCCACTAGATGGTCATCTCATCTCCCATTTCAACTCAGGAGCCTGGCCCAGTTCTTAGGACATACACTGTGAGTTCAATAGATGTTTTGTTTATTGAAAATAAAATTTTGTGATTCTTTTTTTTTTTTTTTAAAGATTTTATTTATTTATTTGACAGAGAGCGATCACAAGTAGGCAGAGCGACAGGCAGAGAGAGAGGGGGAAGCAGGCTCCCTGCTGAGCAGAGAGCCTGATGCGGGGCTCCATCCCAGGACCCTGAGATCATGACCTGAGCTGAAGGCAGAGGCTTAACCCACTGAGCCACCCAGGCGCCCCAAATTTTGTGATTCTATCACTGTAAATCATTTGTGTACAGATTGGTCAGCAGTGCAGTTCCTTGGGTAGTGTACTTATGATTCCTCTTTGTATCAGCAAAATTTATTTATTTTTTAAAGATCTATTTATTTATTTGAGAGTGAGAGTGAGAGAGAGAGAGAGAGAGAGAGTGGGGGAAGGGCAGAGGGAGAAGCAGACTCCTCACTGATCCAGGAGCCTATGTATCAGCAAAATTTAGAAAAAACTTAATAGAAATGAATTTATTGCAATAGTATCATTGATCTTATGTTGCTTTATCGTCTTATAAAGTATTTAATGAAGATGTACTGGGCACTTACTGTTAGCAAAAATAGAGAATTCATAGATGAAGTTGATTGATAGGTAGAGCTTCCTATGGTCTGTGAAGGATCAGTATCCTTGGTGAACAGATGGAGGATCAAGAAAAGAATTATTGTAGATGAGAAGAAAATAAATATGGCTACCACGTGGGACTAGTATAGAGATTCCGTGGAACTACAAAGTGATGTATTGATTGCAAACAAAGCTGCAGTTGGAGAATTGAAGGAAATGAGGTTCAGTGCTGGGGCGAAAGTTTTGGCTGAGACCTTGATACAACTGAAACTCTTACAGTGATGATAAGGTAGCTCCAAGAATTAAGGGTCCTTTCTGAAAAACAGAAAGTCATGGTGAAAGCGAGCTTGAGAAAAAGGAACTTGGAAGTGTTTACCTGAGTCAGAAAGTGGGTGGAATCTGATACCTTTCCTTTGTGACGGCAAGCTCAGCTTCCAGCCACTATGGACTAACCAGAGACAACCTGATACTTCAACTTTTGTACCTGAGCAGTACTTTTAGAAAAAATTACCCTCATTATGACACCACTTCATCATCTGAGTGAGTCAACTTATACTCCCTCCGGTGTTCTCTTGGCATTTTGCGAAGTGTTTGTTTTCTGGGATGCTTCATTTTATGTGTCAACTCGGCTAGTCTGTCGTATCCAGATGTTTGGTCAACATCAGTCTGGATGTTGCTGTGGGGTGGCTTTTAGATATGATTGACATTTAAATCAGTAAACTTCAGAACTGATTGGTGTATTTTGTCAAAACCCCTCGTAATCCTGCTGCTGCGTCGTCAATAGGCTAGTTCAATTTGTAAAGGAAGGTATGGGGTTGTCCAGATGATGGTCCTACAAGGCCAGTATAAGCCTTAAATAACCGAGGGTGAAATAGAAATGCAGTCTGTCCCATGATTGGGCCATAAGTTACAAGACAAGGGGGGAATGAAAGAGCAGAGCAAGGCTAACTCCGTTTTGTGCTACACCCGCCATCTTGTGTATAACCCCCATGTCAGAATATTGCCCAGCCCGCCCTTGAGTTAGAGTTAGCCAATAGGAATGTGGAACCCCTAACCGCCAAAGAATGTAAACCCTGCCTTTTGCCCACCAAATTTGCGCGCCAATTCTGACCAGAGTGATAGGCTAGCTCAAACAGCTACCATAGGGTAAATTGTAATTCATTTGGCCACCTGTGTGTGGCCTAACATGACTATGCAGCTTTCTGTGTGTGTTACAATCTCATTGGCCCCTGACCCCTATAAAACTGCAGCACTTTTTGAAACTCGCTCTCTTTCTCTACATCACGCCGCTGCATTGCATCCGTGAGTGTGGGAGACTGAGCTCGAGCTAGCTTGAATAAAGGCTCTTTTGCTTTTGAAAAAAAAATAAATAAATCAGTAAACTTCAAATACAGCAGATTACCTTCTGTAATGTGGGTGGGTCTCATCAAATCAGTTGAAGGCCTTAAGAGAAAAAGACTGAGATCTGCTGAAAAAAGGAATTCTGGAGAAAGACTGTCTTTGGACTCTTGCTACAACATCGACTTTTCCTGAGTCTCCAGGAGACACGCTCTGCAGATTTTGACCTCTCTGGCCGCCATAGTAGGATGAATCAATTTCTTAAAATCTCTAAATTGATGGGTAGATGACAGATAGATAGATAAGTAGATCCATGATAGAACGATAGATAGAGAGATAGACAAACACACGTCCTATTGATTGTTCCTCTGGAGAAGCCTGACTGACTTAGTTGATTCTTCATAGTAAAGCTGCTCTGATGCCATACCTTTAAAATCCAGAGGATGAATCCAGAAGTCATGGAGTTGTATTTTTCTGCCCCGATCCCATTCCCCCTGGCTTCCCGCCTTCAACCTTCAACTGCTTGATGAAAGAGTGTTATTTCCTTTACACTGTTTCTCTTTTTTTACCCCTGAGTCTGAGAGAAGGAAGTTTATATATTTGGGGTCTTTAATATAAAATGGGTTGAAAATGATATCACTATCATGAAAGAAGCTCACCCCACTTTTGCGGCACCTAAAAAAAGAGATCCCATGCTCTCTACAAAGCAACAAACATCACTGTTATTCGATGAGTTACCCTCTCTTCCTTCTCTTTCTCCTTTTTGCTATCTTTATGGATATCTTTATATCATATCTTTATGATATCTTTATGGAAACCAAAATTTTGACTTATTTGCACTCCCTCCTATTCCTTCTCCCTCTGACTTCACCCTAGAATCTACGTCCTCCAGAGATGTTCCAGGTTTCCAAATGTTTTCATTGTTTTCTTTATTTCACAGACAGCTTAATTCCACTGGAATAAGAGTAAAGACACATCTGTAGGGTCTGCTTCAGAGCAATCTTCTATCCTTTGAAAGTGGAGGAAGCAGTTGGCAAGCATGATAGGATAGAGCTGTTAGCTGCTTGTGCCGGCGTCTGTAAACACTGGCAGCTAGGTCTTCTCTACTTAGGAGAGCAGTTTTGGCCAGGATCGCCCTGCTCTGTTTTTGACCATATAAATTCATTTCCTTGGATTTCACTTGGAATCATGTGCCTGATCCTAGATCAAGGGGTACTCCTGGGGAGTAGCATATACTTTAGGTTTTGGCTTGTCATCTCGTTGAGTTCTTTAATTTTGAAATTAATGTATATTCACTGCAAAAAAAAAAAATAGAAACCTGAAAAATGTAGCAATGTGAGCTGTAATTTAACAGCATATAAATCACCACTGTTAATAGTTGTAGTTTGTCTTCTTCTGCTCTTTGTGTGTGTGAGAGAGGGAGAAAAAGAGAAAGAGAAAGAGAGAGGAAGGGAGAAAGACAGCAAGAGAGAAAGGTCTAAATTGCTTCCCCGTTAAAAGTAATCTACATTTCTTGATACAGGATACAATCGAATTCTCTCTGGGTCTTTCCTTATTCATTGGGGTTGGAATCCAATCTTTGTCATTTTCAGCCTCTTCTGGCTCTTTCCTTAGGATTGCACAGAATGGCAGCATTTCTGTGGTGTAGGAAATCAGGAAGAGCGTCTCCTCTTAAGTTGATTTAGAGACAATACCTCCTTGTGCCTTTTATCCTGTGCCACCTGTGGACCTGGTATGTTTTTCAGACCCACAGAGCTTAATATTCTTAATATTCTGCTCCTGGTGTCCCCCTACACACCCCAGGTGCAGGGCTTGCCATGTCCAGCTTGTTCTTTAAGCAGACCTAACGCTTGTAATCTAGACTCCCTCCCCGAAGGTAATTTCACCCCTCTCATCCTTTTCTCACAATTCTGAAGAATCCTTCCACACCTCTAGCTTCCCAGATCAAATATGCTGGCCTCTAACCCTCAGAATAACCAAGCTTTCTTTCTCATTGGTTTGTATCACAACATTTGAAGGCTCACATGGACAACTCCATGGTTAAGATGGCCTGGTTCCAGGTCCTTGGACCAAGCCACAGACCATTTTGCCTCCCAGGAGCTGAGAAGCTCCAGTCTTGACATTTAATCTCTGGAAAACCATCCCCCAAGGATGTATAGGAAGCTTCTTCTAGAAGCAGCAGAAGTTAGTAAATTTGCTATTGTGTTAAATGCCAGCACCTCCAAAAACTTATAAGCAAAAACATTATTAGAATGATGATATGAATACAGGTTTATAACTTTCTTTTTAACTAACATCATGACTCTTGTCCCATGCAACTTTTTTTTTTTTTCAATTTGCATTGGTTAAAATAAATGGGCAGATGTTTAGGATGTTGACTGGTATATGTCCAATGAACTTGTGCTCTTCGGTTGGGTTATCTCAAATGCCTCATAAGAAAATGACTCAAATCCCTTTTGTTGAGCAACCAGCCTGACTGACAGCTGGGGGAAGATCAGGTTTCCTGTTTCTGAACTGTACATCAAGAGTTCAAGTGTTCTGAACTCTTGAGCTTTGCTTACCCGTGTTGTATCTGACAAACCTAATTATTCACAAATGGAAGTTGTACCAAAATAATTCCTGTTTGTTTTCCCTTTCTCACTCTTCTCATTCTGTGGTGGGTAAAGATGTCTATGCACTCTTGAGTGCTCCCCTTTGAGAGTGAAACTGTGTTTCTCTACCCTAGAATCTCACTGGCGCTGTGATGGTTTAACCAATTGCTGTGATGGGCTAGGTTATACTGTAGCAATTCTGAATCTAGCTTTTGTGAGGACTGGCAGCTTCCCTTTCTCTCCTCTTGGGTTGTTTGCTCTGGGATACTGGCTCTCGGCACCCAGCCCCCATGCCGTAAGGTGCTCAAGCCCCTGGCAGGGGTTCTTTGCAGGTTTGCCAGAGAACATCTGAGCTCCCATCTGAGGCTCCAGCCAGCAAGCCAGCACCCCGTCCCTACCAGCCATGGGAACCCTCTTGGTGGTTCCAGATTGACTGAGTTCTCAGATAACTGCAGGCCCAGCCAATATCAGAACTGTCTACTCAACATATATAATCTCAAACAATAATGAAACATTTGTTGTTTAAAGTCAGTAGCTTCTGAAGTCACTTGTTATAAAGCAATTACAGAAGGGAGACATATTCTTTTGATCTCCATAACTATAGGCATGAATGTAGTTAATTATATTTAACCTCACACCGGGTCTGTTATTAGTTTCCATATGGTGGGGCCATCTTCATAGAAAAGAGCTGTTCAGTTTTATAACTATTTATGGGAAACTACTCTGTGCCAAGCAGAATGTTAGTTGAGAGATTAAGAAGACAAAGTGAATCGGCAAGAGGCAGAGTTTAACAGAGAAAACTTGTATAAACGAGTAATAACTACCTTGTGATAAATTCTACTAGAGAGAGGCTTTATATTTTTTATTTTATTTTTAAAAAAGATTTTATTTATTTATTTGACAGAGAGTAGGGGAGAGAGCAAGAGAAAGCATAAGCAGGCAGAGCAGCAGGCAGAGGGAGAGGGAGAAGCAGGCTCACCACTGAGTAGGGAGCCCAATGCGGGGCTGGATCCCAGGACCCTGAGATCATGACCTGAGCTGAAGATAGACCTTAACCAACTGAGCCACCCAGGTGCCCTCGTTTTTTTTAAACTTTTTTAATACATAAATACTTGACCATCTATTACATGCCAGGGACGCAAGGCATGGGGAGCAGATAAAAATGGAGTTTTTGCTGTGCCAAGTTTACTAACTAGTAGGGGAAGAAAGATTAAAAGCCAATATTTTCAACATAATGTGGCAAATGCTAGGACTGACGCATGAAGCAATTGGTAACTCAGTGGTACCCTTTGTGTATGGCCTAGCATGAAGAATGACGTGAAAGGTGCTAAGTACATTTCATATCCCATCCTCCCCCTTCGAGGACGTGACAGATGTCTTTTCCTAAGATGGTTGCAAAAAAAATCCTGACCTGCAGACTCCATGATTGTAATAAATGGCCTGTGTTTTTGTCGCTGGGTTTGGAGAGTTTGTTACATAGCAGTAGATAATCAGAACAAATGGGTTCTAAGGAAGAACTACTCTTCAAAGAATATTCTTTTTGAATAGCGTCTAGGGTAAGGTGTCAGTATTCCTGGACACAGGTCTTTCTGTTAGCTCAGAAATAGAGAAAACATTTAGTCACTAATTACTTTCTGAATGCACATCATAGCGTTGGGGGAGCTCATCCCTGTCTGAAATACTTCTCCCCATTTGCAAAACTAAGGGTCCACTTTATTGAGGAGTATTTCCTTTCTTATGAGGAGGATTACTTTTCTTTGTCTTCAGATTCAGAGCCAATGGAAATGTTGGAAAGAAATGATTTATTTGATATTCATATCATAAATCTGCGAGACACAACATTTTAGTGACTGATTAGTGGGAGAGTTTACCTTGGCTTACCCAGAGACACTGGCTACCTCAGACATAATGTGTTTTGTGATTTTTAATTACTAATTATCATTTGGAGGAAGAGTTTGCGTCTATGAGGAGGATTTGGAAGAAAATGCCCTATTAAATGGTACAGTCTTCTGCTTTAGTTATTTGTCCCACTGTACCACTTATTAACAATTAAACCATGTACGGCTCTTAGATTGGCAACTTGAAAATTAGAAAGATACTTTTTTTAATTATGTAATTGAGAAGCACTGGTTTTTTGGGTTTTGTTTTTTTTTGTTTGTTTGTTTTTTGCTATTTTTCTATCTTGCAGTAATTGAGAAATTAAAAATTGGACCACAGTTCCATTAAATTTAGAGGGGGGAGAAAGGAGGCTGTGTTAATATCCGACACATTTCCTTTCTTAGACTGTAGCCTTGACAGATGAGACAATTAAACCTGAGTCTCTGTGATAGTCAAATCGGTGACATGGAGGGAAAACGAAGAGGTGCAAGAAAGGGTTAATGAATCCATGCCAATTACGTCTCAGTTAGGACTGAGACCATGTCCTAGGGAAGCAAGAGGACTGCAGGTAAAGATGGGAAGGAGTGAGCTAGAAGGGACGTAGTGTATGCAAGGCTCGTGCTGTCCCTCTTGAAAGGCAGGTGCTGCTCATCCTAGACCAGGACCAAAAAAAACCCCAAAAAACCCCAAAAAACAGCGATCTTCAGTATCTCATCTTTGGAATCTGACCATCCCAGCAGTGCGAGCCTGTTGTCTGCACGGAAAGCACACTACTTGATTCCCAACTTTCTGATTCTTTGCAAATCTGCTGGGGGGAAAAAAAAAGGTATACTGGTTATACGAGTTATACAGGAGGAACGCAGAAGTCGTGATACATCCCCGAGTCATGATGTCTTTCCAGGTCTCAGACTTCACGGCCTTATCCTGGTCACTTCCTGTCCCAGTCTTTCCTCTGGTGAAGACTTCTCTGTCGCCTCCTGTCGTGTCTTCTGCTTGGCAAGAAATGGCATTTTGGTAAGAACCCCTCGGATTTTACCTACGCTGCCTAAGTACACGTTTTTTTAAAAAGGCGGTGACGTAAAGTTACTTCTGCGATGGTGCCCTCTCCGCCTTGTTCAGGTAGTTCATGGTTGAGCTGTGTCGGCTCTTTTTCAACAAAGGAATAAATGGAGGGTGTTGGGTGAGGCAAGAAAAGTTACATCGGTTTAGAATTTTTTCCTTTCCACGACAAAAGCAAATTGGAATATATTTACACTTTTCTATGTATCTTTTTGGGATATGTGCACCCAGTCAAAATAACCATAAAACAAATCCGATGGTCTCAGGAATTTTTTCTTGTAAAAAAAAAAAAATGAAAAATCTTCCTTTAGTGTGAAATTTTGGATTATTTTTGAGGAGACAATACACGTCTAAGTATTGGTATGTGAGAGTGCACATTTGCGGTATTTTTGTTCCATTAAAAATTTCTTTTTGAGCTTGCTTGTCAGTTCAGTCACCAGGCTTCACTAAGCTTTGCTAATTTTGTGAAATTTGGAATAGTGTTTTGCCACGTTAGAGATAATCCGTGAAAGCTTCCTTCTTGCAGATGGCAATAAATCATTCTCTCCACTAAAAGCCTCGGTGTCATTCAGAATTTATTACACAGAGTGGGTAGTGGACTTAAAAGCCATTTCACGTGTCTTATTGCTTCAATCATCTAATTTATGGGTTTCAGCTGCAATTGCAGTTGGAAAAAGTATTTTCCTTCCCCTGATCAATATGAGTCTGGCTTTGTAGACTCACTAACCCACCTTATCCGATTTTATCCCCCCCTCTCGGATTTTATAGCTCTCATGGTCATTGTCCAGCTTCTGTAATTCAAGGTAAGGCAGGTCTAAAATGGAAAGAACGTGTCAACAAGGCTGATATAGATTTGACTAAGCTTTACCAGCTCTTAGCTGCACTTGTCAAAAGATATCTTAGTTATTATTAGTTGAGCAAGCTGCCCTAGGGAAGAGGAAGCTGTCAAAAACTCCTGTGTTTAATATGTACATCTCTGGCTTCATGGAGAGAGTATGAAGGAAGCCGATTAAACACTGATGAGGTAAGCCTAAGTAACACACTTAACACAAAGAATGATAAGGATTTGGTCGTCTTTATTGCCATATTGGAGGTGGGATTTTTCCCCTTCCACAATAAATGACCCGTCTTCCCATATGTCAGCCATTCTCATCCCTACGATGAAAGATGGTATTAATGGATTAATAAAATGAAGAGGAATACAGGAATGGGGGCATCCCTATGGCAGCCTGTGGTCTCGTGTGTAAAACATCCCATGTGGGGGTAATGAGGACGAGCCTGCTCTACGGTGCGGGCTCACACCTGGTCTTGGGCCACCACCGGGATGGTTGTCAAAGTTAACGGCTATCTTCTTTGAGTTCACCATCAGATACTCCTATCCTCGGTTGCCATGAATACGTGCAGCCCTTACTGACCTTACACTGTCAATCCATTCAACCTTAGGGGGAACTTCAAAATGTATTCCAAGCCTACTATATGCACAATACTGAAGGACAACTGTACTCTCCTCTACGATTCTTAGCCCTGGGACATGAAGAATGCTTGTGTTTTGCATCCAGATACTACTCCCTTCTTTGTTGCTCTTTCTTCCCTCCCCAGTGGGGCTCACTGGGTGCCCATCCTCCCCTGGTCTTCTGTGGCCCAAATACTGGTGGCTTTCAGAGCAGCTCTTTCTCTTTCATGTCTTGCTTGCTGGGAGAGCTTACTCCTACAACAGATGCTGGAAACACCTCATGCTCGTATTTTCATCTCCGTTGCATCTCTGACGTGGGCAGGAGATCCAATCCTGTGAAAGGGACTGGAGGAGATGTCTCTCCTGAGAGCTCTTGGGAAATGTGTTACTGACTAGAGTAGACATGGGTGAGGAAATACCTTCCTTCTTCTCTGGATATTGTCGTGTCAGCCTGTGACACCTGGGGCAGCTGGAAGCATCTCGCCCACATGGAGAAAGGGCAAAGTAGGAAGATGACAGTACCTGGGTCCTTGGTGGACAGCTGTCCTATAGCTGGAAGCCACTGCTTATGAAAAATGAGGTGTGTTTACAGAGGCAGGTGGTGTTTAGCAGGTTGGCCAAATTGTCTGGAATTTCTGGCTCTGTGATGCACACACCCTTGTCTCTACAATTTGTGGGATCCTGTTCCTTCTTAGGGGTTCTTTTTCCCTTTGAGTTAAATCAACTCCTCAGTTTAGGCAGAGAGCTTAGGGCAGAAGGTCCATGATTCAGATCCACTTGGAAATTTGCTCATTGAAGACAAGCAAGGAAACTAAAAACAAGACTTACAGTGTTTATATGTAGGAAGTTAGGAAGTTCTACTTCTGTCTTTTTCTCTTTTTCTTTTCTCCTTCTCCTTCTCCTTCTCCTTCTCCTTCTCCTTCTCCTTCTTCTTCTTCTACTTCTTCTTCTTCTGTCAATTCTCTACCCAGATTTAAGGAATACATGATTCCACAATTATTTGAGGTGTTATGAAGCACAGACAGACTTTTTCTTTAAAGTGAACATTGGAGGGGTCCCTGGGTGGCTCATTTGGTTTAGCAACCAACTCTTGATTTTGGCTCAGGTCATGATCACAGGGTCCTGGGATAGAGCCCCGCCTCGAGTTCTGCGCTCAGCCCGGAGTCTGCTTGAGATTTTCTCTCTCCCTCTCACTTTGCCCCTCTCCCTGCTCACTCTCAATCTCTCTCTCTAAAATAAATAAAGTCTGAAAAAATAAAGTGAATATCGGAAACCAAATATTGCCAAGAACAATAAAACTGCAGGTCAGTTTCACTTATGAATAAATGCAAACACTCTAGACAAAATATAAACAAATTGATTCTAACAACATAATAAGAGAAAAAAAAACACCTTGACCACATAGTGTTTATGCCAGTGATTTAAGAATGGATTAATATTTGGAAATATTTAAAGTAATTCTCATATTTTAAACTGGAAGAGAAAAATCATGTAAGCTTTCTCACTCATGCCAAAAAAAAATTCCTTGAACAACATTTTGTACTAGTCTTCATAAAATAGGAACAGTGAACATGATGTATAAATAGATAAATGGAGATCCTGATCATATCCCAGTGCAATAGGAAACCGACATGAGTTAAAAAAAATAAAGATAAAACTTGAACTTCCCTGAGAAGAAAGCATGGTATATGTGAAAGTTACAACATCACAGCCAGAAGACTGTATTTGCATTTCAATTCTTACACCTGCAATCTGTAGTGAGGCCTTAATCACATCACTTCACTCTTGGGTTCCAGACACTTGATCTGAAAAATAAGGCCAGTAATGGAGCCCATAGAAGGATTAATATGATTTAAAAAAAAATACATGTAAAATATCTAATTTCTACTGGGTTTTCATAAATAGTTGTTGAAAAAATATATTACCTATTCTGGAATTTCAGACACCCAAACGTATTGGGAAAAAAAATAGGAAAAATTTGAACATATCCTTAGCTGAAGTCAATGTGTACCATGACTTCCAAATAATCCAGTTACATGAGTTCTTTATCCTTCTGACAATTCCAGATAAGATCTTCAATGATAAAAACAAAAGTTTCAAAAACCTTCTTGGACACATATCACGAGAGAAAATTGATATATTTTTTTTGGGTCATTTGTTTTGATCCAAAAGACAATACACATTCTCTGAAAATGTGCCTGCAATCTGTTGATTTGAGATCCATGTCATTCTCCAGACAATAAGATACGTTCAGCTTCCTTGATGCTCGTCTATGAAACCTCCTTTCCTTCTGTCTGTCTCTCTGGCCCTCTGTTTCTCATAGCACTCATAAGAGTGTTTATAATCAAGCACTCATAATTTATGGAAGATTAGAGAAGCAGTTAGCTTTTTTCCTTCCTCCCATAACTCTCTTCTGAAATTATAAATTAATTTCTGTAACATGGTTCTGCAATTTGTTTAAGACTGTGATACTATTTATCTGGAGTGCAGCAATGAGAGGAGGGAGGAATGTAGACCAGCTCCATCCAGGGGTCCATGTTGAATCTGAACATGTTCATATCTTCGTGAAACCAAGTCATGTGTTTTTATATTTCCATAGTTTCAATTTCATTTTGTTCAGATGCTTTAGCACATCAATAAGTATGATCTCTTTGAAGAGCAATAAGTATCCAAGAAATTGGATCCTGGATTCAGAGAATCTTAAGTCTAATAAATGTCTTCATTTTGAAGAAGACATCGAGCAAGTTTCTTCAACTAAATTGTACAAGGTTGTTTGAATATAATAAAACAAAATAAATGGCCACATTCTGCTTCAATTCCTTAAAAATATCCCATAAATTCTCAATGGATAATTTATAGTTTTTATCTCTTTGTTCATCCCATCATGTAATGAGTAGGTCTTGCAAAGTTGGCAAAACACTATCTCTTTGTATATACTATGAAATGTAAACTGTTTTTAATACATTATTTTTCTTTTTGTTCAAGGTGCCCCATCTGTGACATGTAAATTCAGCTTTTCTGTATTTAGATCAAACTTCTCATATTTCTTGCTCACAGGCAGGTCGGCCATAGATGTTCTTGTATACTATAATTATTTAACATTATTTCTTGCTAAAAAAGCAGACCACATCTCAAGCAGACCATATCCAGGGGGGCTGTTAATATAAATAAATCAGTGGTATCAAAATATCTTTTTCTGATGATAAATAAGAGGAAATCTAGGGAATGCATAAAAAGAGAAGAAAACAGCAGTTGTCTGTTGTTCTATCATCTAGAGGTAACTACTCTTGGAAAATTTTCATTTGTTTACCACCTTTTTTGCGCAGGATATATGACTATATCTATACCTTTCTATTTATGTAGGGAAGGGTGAGAAGAGGGCCTGTGTTGGTTTTTCTCAAACAACAGATCTTAGGTTGTTGTGTGCTTTACCCGTTCACCAATAAACACTAGCTTCTTGTCATACCCTTATTATTTTTCTTGGCTAATTAATTTTGCTAATATTTTATTGTGGGGCTCAGAAAGTTGTAAAAATCTTCCCAATAACCTACTTCTAAATCTCCTCCGTATTTTTAGCTCATTTATCTAATTCTTTTAGGAAAATAGTAGACATTCAAATACCTAGCCTTACATACTTCCTGCATAAAAAAGAGGAACTCTCCCTCACTCATAAGTAGACAGATATTTTACCTAATTCTTAGACATCAGGACCTCGGAAGTATAAGAGCTGGATCTTACAGATGATCAAGTTTAATGTTCCCATTCTACAGATAAAATTACTCTGTGAAAAGGCCATTTCCAGTTCTCCTAGGTCTAGTAATGCTCTGATCATTTCTGACTTAAATCCAAAGCACGAGCTACAGTAAAAGAATGGCTGTGGAAACTCTCTTTTATGGAGTTAGAAGAAAGCCTCAAAGATGCATTGATCAAGAGGTTTCTGTGACCTCCCAGGGGCTTTCTTAAGTGACACATTAGTCTGTGATGCCATTTACCACTCTCTCCTCTCTGATTGCTTGACTCCAGCTTATGGGGACACTGAATTAGGAACAGAGTAGATAGGGACAAAGATACCGAGAAAGGTTGGACCTCTGGTCTACCATGAAGAGAAAACCAGTCGTAAAAACTGAGATCACTTATTTTCCTGCATTTTGTCTCTAGGTAGTGTGACAGTATGTTTATATTGTACTGTATTTAAACATCTCTTAAGTTGATAAAAAATGTAATGAAAGATTCTATAAGGTAGAACAAATTCTTGAGAGCTAGAACCACTTTATTTGGAACAAGAAGATAAGGATTTAATTAAAAATTCCTTAAGACATCAACTTTTGAGTGCTCTTACTTCATCAGGAGTCATATTTCTTTTATTTTGAAACATGTGCTTTGTGTGTGAAATCTAATTATAATCTTAAATATTCCTAGCATCACTAGTAAAATATCATTTTAATATTCTATAACTTATATTTAAACATTCAAAATGTTATTAGCTATTTCAACAAGGCCAAAGCAAATTATTATCCAACTATTTAAGAATTTCATGAACATATGACTCAAAGAAAAATTCCCACCACTTTTACCCTAATTTTCTTTCCCAAAAAAGAACTACCTTGTTATGTGACTTAGACACATTTCCTTCTAGATAACTAGACTGTGTCTTAGCTCCTCTGTGAAATACCCTCAGGGATGCTACTATTAACAACATTTAAAGCTCCACTGTTTGGGAATCTACGAAAATTTACATCAGAATTCTGTACAAATGGTATGTAGTAAAAAGCTTGCCAAGAAAATTAATCTTGCAAACAGGCTTTTAAAATGACATGGATTCCCCAAATAACAGGCCATCTTCTTTCTGCTGAAGCACTTTGAACCCTGGCAGCTTGATATACTGTAAATATTAGCATGGTATATTGTAAACATTTGTTTATGTGCTTCTCTCTTCCACTGGACTGACCTACTTGAGGACCTGAACCACCTCTTGTTCATCTATCCTCACGTGCTAGCACAGTGCCCAACACTAAGTACACATTTGATATGCACTGACGCACTTGAAATTGTATTTTTAAGCACTTGGGAGATGACCATTTATATATATAAAACACTGTAATTGAGTGAGCAGAGACCAAACTTCCTAAACTGGTGCTTTGAAATGTTAATGTAAAATAATTCTTACCTATCAGGAAAGAGGGAATTTGGGACGAGAGAGATCTGGCTTCAACTTTGGCATTTATTAGCCACGTAACTGGACAAATTAGCAAACTACTACGATTCTTAGTCTTTTCCTCTGAAATGTGGTTCTTAATTGTACCTTACTGATTTGTAAGGATCAAATGGCTGAATGTAAAGTGTTTAGCATCATACCTTCCACATAACAAGCTCTCAGTAATTTTTTTTTTAAAGATTTATCCATTTTTTTGACAGAGAGAGAGAGAGAGAGATCACAAGCAGGCAGAGAGGCAGGCAGAGAGAGAAGGGGAAGCAGGCTCCCTGTTGAGCAGACAGCCCGATGTGGGGCTCGATCCCAGGACCCTGAGATCATGACCTGAGCTGAAGGCAGAGGCTTTAACCCACTGAGCCACCCAGGCACCCCTCAATAAATGTTATTAACTGGACATTCTACCTGCATTTCCAAGTTAGCTCATTTACACTTTTTTTCTTCTAGCATTTTCTTGGCGAATGGCTGGTAATTAGTATATTCATAGGTCATATTGTTAAAAATATTTTTTACATGGGAATTCTCTAGTTTATATATAGACTTCATATGTATATACATATGTATGTGTTTGTATGTATGTACATATGTATTTCTATATGGGACTGAATTATATTTAGGATTGTATTTGATGTTTTTTACATAAGACTAAATTCTATTCTTTTTAGTAGCTTCATAAAATTATATAAAATATTTGTTTCTATAGTTTCTTTTACTTTTTTTGTATTTTGAATTTTTTTTATGGCGCCATGTATTCTGAATTTTTAAAAATATATCTTTAAATCATCAGATACTCAATTTGTGCTGAAATGTCAGGCTAGTAGAAGACCTGTGCTTTACTTTATGTCACTGTTGTACATGCTTAAAATATACAAAGAGGCCTTTTATCCAGCAGTCACATTGCCATGGATTAAGACCTGACACTTTAACTTAAGTCATCAAAGATATCGTCATTGAATCGTTGAATTTTCTTAAGAAATTAATCGAAACAAGATTTTCAGGGTGATAGCGATACGAGTTGTGGTGCCAAATCACAAATTAGAGCAAAAACAAATTCTTAATAATATAAACATTTCAATTAGAACCAAGTTGAATAATTTTCCTTCAAGATTTTTTTTCTATTTAAATTGATAATCTCACTTTTATATAAATGCAGTCCTCGTGATCATAACAAAGGACATGACATTCTTCCAGTAGAAGAATGTAGAATTGAAGCTTTTGGAGAATTTCTTGTTTAATATATCTGCTTTAAAAACTGCTTCTGTTTCCATATTACCAAATTACGGTCATCCCAGAAAGTTGAGGGGGTGGGGACTTGGTACAGATTACTGAAAAATCACAGTGCATTGAGAGACTTCTGTTTTCACTGATATATTCTCTGAGCATTGCCAACGAAGAGGAAAAAGTCGATTTATATTTTCTTCTTTGCTGTGGAAGGATGGCCAAATCTCTGTAGATGATCCAGGCTCCCAGGCAACTAACTCCCAAACTGGAACCATCCTCCGTGTAACTTCACGGAGGCCGAACCAGACTTTCCAATGCGGAGATTCAGATGGATAAACTTGGAAATCTTTATAAAATTCAACTTTCCAAAGAAAAAATTAGAGTTAAAGCAGATCTCAAAGTTCATTTCCTGTGAGCCAAATAGTACATTTTTCTCCTAGGGACGGAGCTCACTAGGAATTTATGCCGTGGACAGGCAAGAATCTAAGAATGAGAAATTGTATTTCTTAAATCCTCTAGAGACTATTGCAGACTCGTGTGGCCTGAAGGAGCCTTCCTTGTGTCTTCTGATTTTCAAGAAAACATATTTTTTAAGCCACTGCAGGAGAGGTGACATTTCATTTTCTCCATAAAAGACTCTCTTGGAAGATTATTTTATAGTTTCTCTCACAGAACCATCCTAAAGAGGTTTTTTCCTTAGTCCAGACAGGACTCATATCTCTTATAAAAGATGGAGAGAAGGTGGGCTAGGTTATTCAGGGCTTGGGGAACGTGGATGCGAGTAATTTAAAGTTTTTCCTTTTATCACCAGAGTTCCATCTATATCCTTGTAAAGTCAGAGAGCCAAAGCTGAAGGATGATTTCCAGGTCGTCCAGGATATAGGAAATAGACCATTACCTGCTTCAAAATTGTTTTACTTCTGCATGTGTGTCTTCCCACCGTGTGTGTGATTAGTCGTGCACAAATGCTTGTGATAGAAAATACCCAGCCAGCGAGCACATCAGCTCTCGACGTGCAAGTCATCACTAACAAATTAAGCCCCTTTTCTTGTTGCGCTCTGGGAGCTTGAATCAAGCAACTATTACAAATCAATCAGCACTGTCATAGTAGATAAAAATCTGATCATCTCAGCCCGAGATTTCAAATCAGCCATCAAACTCTTGTCAGGAACCAGAGGATGTGGATTTCAAGCAAGATGGACCTCAGAATCTAGAGGAAAGCCCTGAGGGATCTTCTGGTCACTTAAAACTTTCTAAGCGTTAGTACTCTTGGGTAATTGTAAGTGTTGGTATATTTGTTCTCAAACATCCTTTACAGTCTACAGTTAAACAAAAAGGCTAAGACATGGATCAAGAAATTACCTTCTTTTGTGGATTAAGATAAATACAGGACAACTCTGAAGGTGCTATCTAATTGAACTCTCTGTGATGAAAAAAAAATATTCTGTGCTGTCCAGTCTGGGAGCCATTAGCCATGGATGTCTCCTGAGCACTTGAAATGGGTTAGTACAGCTGAGGAACTGAGTTCTTGATTTTAAAGAATTTAAATATAAAGAGCCACATGTCGTTGGTGGTTCTGCTCTAGGATTAGTCAAGGAATTTCCATGGAACGTTTCCATGGAAAGTATCCTACCGTACGATTTCAAGTATTCTGATTAAAGTGTATGTTTCCTTTTCTGTTAGAAGCCTACACAAAATGTATGCTCCAGAAAAATTATTACAAAACCTGGAATTGTCATATGCTTCGGAAGTATGTGGAAACGGGTGATTTAATTTTTTAAATTATGAAATATAAAAATTGTGGGCTGGTTCCTTAGAAATGATTCATGTGAACTTGTTCAAAAAATAGAGACATGATGTGTCTACGAGTATTCTATTTATTATAACGGTATGTGCAGAGTCCCTTTATGAGCTGTGAACACACTGTTTATAACAGAAGCTGTGTTCCGTATTTTTGTTCTTATATCATCTGGTACATGGGAAGCTCTGAGTTTTGGTTTTTAAAAGAATGAGTAGAGGGGCACCTGGGTGGCTCAGTCGGTTAAGCATCCAACTCTTGATTTCAGCTCAGGTCATGATCTCATATCAAGCCCCACTTCAGGCTCCGTGCCGGGCATGGATGGAGTCTGTTTAGGATTCTTTCTCTCCCTCTTCCCCAGGCCCTCCTCCCTGCTCCCCCCAGCTCCCACGTGCGCATTCTCTTTCTCTAAGAAAGAAAAAGAAAATAAATAGAATTTATCAGGCTCTATAACTCATAGAGGGTATCTCTCCAAATCTGCCACGAAGCAGTGATTAAACAGAAAATGAAAGAAGGGTTCTCTAACAACCCATCATTTTTTTGCTGAAAAATTGCCCTTTGGCTAATCAGCTCACTGCAGGAACTCAAAAGAAATGAATGCACAAAGTGTAACCATCAGCATTTCTTTACACATACGCAACCCTTGCTCCCAAAGTAACATCAAGTTATAACCAGTTAATCTTGCGCTTTGCTATTGGGCCGTCTCTGTGCTGTTTGCGAGTACAGAAATTCCAAGCGATTACGTTTTAACTTAAAATTAACCAAGTATATGCATCTCCTGGAAAAAAAAATAGTGTAAGATGATTTCACAGACAATGTTTCTTGTAGTTTTTTTTTTTCATCAGGAAGAGTGGCTCTGCAGTTCATCTCCTCGAGGAACTGAACTCTTAATTAGCAAAGGATTAGATTAATCTTAGACTAGACTTACCGTGTTCTGGACCAAATTGACAGGCTTGGAACCCTCTTGTCCTGAGGCAGAAAGCCAGATTCCTATCTAACAGTAGACGGGTTATAGAAAGTTCTCGGTATAGGCGCTGCGTTTTCTCATAAACCTCTAGCCCCCTATTGATGGAGACTGGCAGGGCTTGCAGATCGGTTCAGGATTAAGTCCTGTTCTTGATTATCGAGCAACATATTGATTCTCGGTACCCTCTGGTAAGACACCTCCAGAACTAGTTTGTTTATCTCCTCCTAATAGCCTGACCTAAAATCTCAGACACTTAGCATCCAGTCAAAAAATATTCCTAGATGGTTTGCAGACATCCATAGGGTAAGGTGATGACTAAAATCTATAATAGTAGATGTCTTTCAAAAAAGTCAGATTTATGGCAAAGAATTCATGCCGATGATAGGTGAATAGCTTGAATTTTTTAGAAAGTTTTTCTACCTTCCCAACCGTACACCTGATACCAGATACAAAGCAATCTGAAATGTCGAATAGCAAAATATATGCCTTTTTATCAACTTGCGGATGTGAGTTAGGGAGCTCTTACACCATAAAAATTTTCTAAGGAGGTTGCGTAATAGAATTGGATATTTCTAGGCGCAGATGGCTGGTAGCCTCAGTCTTTCCAATTGCTTTAATGACTGCTAATGGGTCATGGATAACAAAGATTATCTCGGCGTCCTGTGGTAGTGGTGTAACAGAGGCCACAGACTCACTATTGGACAAAAATCCTCAAACCGGCTCGTGGTCAGTTCAAATAAAAAATCATGGATTTCAACACGGTCATGAAACTTTCTTATCTCCAATTTTAACATCAGGGATTCCTAAATTTGTGCTTACCTCCCAGTTGTAGGCAATCCTCTTGCCATGTGAGGAAACACATTCAGTGGTCTAGGGATTAGGGCTTGGAAATCTTTGGACGCCATTATTCTGCCTACCACAGTGATTATCAGCATCAATTGTTTATATTAATTGGAGCTCTAAAAGGTTACTTTCACCCCTCTGTCTCGCTCTCACTCTGCCTTTCATTTACAAACCTGGAATACTGAGAGGAAGAGCCTTTCTATATTGGTCTATAAGTTTATTCTCTTACAATTTCTTCATCAAGTACAATGTAGGCATTTGTCATTAAATCTGGAAACCTGAAAAGCAAGGTCTCTGTGAAATAATGAACAATTCCAAGGCTAAGGACATTATACATTTAATAGGATTCACTACGAGTGCCTTTGCATAACAAAGCAATTCCTTGATTCCATCCATTTTTACAGTATTTAGCTTTTTAAAAACCACACATTTTTAAATTTTTTAAACGATTTTATTTATTTATTTGAGAGATAGAGTACAAGTGGGGGTAAGAGTGGAGGGAGAGGGAGAAGCAGACTCCCCCTGCTGAGCAGGGAGCCCAATGTAGAACTTGATCCCAGGACCCTGAGATCATGACCTGAGCTGAAGGCAGACACTTAAATGACTGAACCACCTAGGTGCCCCTAAAAACTGCAAATTTAGTAAAGGCTACAGTATTTGCAAGAACAACCAGGTGTTAATTATCTATAAGCATGAAAGGTATGTGCTGAGTAAATTCCTATTCATAGTTCATTTTGGTGTCTACAAAACCTCATTACTAGAAATTAGTACAGTGTCAGGTTAAATGCGTTCAAATTGATAAAACCTTGCTTGATACGATACCAGTTACCTTGGGACCCTAGAATGCTGGCAATTTTTTTTTTCAATTGTGTTATGCTAATTAGTCTGTTCAGGTTTTATACTTCTTTTTCGTAATTTATGTGTTCCTAGAAAACTGTCCTGTCATTCAAGTTTCCAAAATTCTTGGTAATTTTGAAATGTTCTTTTACAATTTAAAAAATTAAAAATATCTTGATTTATAGAGACATTTATTGAGTTGTGTTTTATTTTGAACTTATGTTTGTTCTTCTTACCATTTCATGTGTTTTCCTTTGATATACTCACAAAAGTTTTCATTAGTGAAAGTGTTCTAAGTGAGGCACAAATTTGCTTTAATAAATTCTAATTTTTTTGGCATGCTTATCATCATTACGAGGTTGTGTATTTACTTCCTATCATTGCTTTATTTGGGTTCATTTTATTATTCCTTTTCTGGCATGTTCTGTGAAAATATTCATTTATTTAATCTGTAGTATTTTTTTTAATCTGTAGTATTTTTAAAAAATAATTCAAAGCGTATAATTGCCTTTATCACACTGGCCTTGAAATATAGTATTTTTATTAAATTATTAAATATTTGTTATTAAATAATAGATATTAATATTATTAACATTAAAACATATCAATATAAATATATTAATATTGTTAATATTACTATATATTTTCAATTTTCTTTTTTTTTTTCCTGCTTTACTCATTCATTATTGATGCATGGGGAAAAAAAACCCAGATATATAGGATGAGTAGAGAAGGGGCTGTTTTCTTGTTGACTTCTAGTTTTATTGTGTGTGATGTGGCCATCTTGATACTAATAGGGCGGAATATGTTGAGACTTCCTTTGTGTCTAGAGCAGTGTTTGTAAATGATCTTTGTGTAGTTGAAAATAGTGTACATTCCCTGTTTTTAGGAATGTAAAGTTCTATACAAACCTGTTACAGCAAATTTGTTCATTATATTGTTCAAATCTCCTACATCCTTGCTTTTTTTGGGTACTTGATCTGTAAGTACAGACAGATATGCACTGTCAGATATGCACTATATGACAGATATGCACTATGATTATGGATTTGTCTATTTCTCTTTGAATTTCTACCAAATTTTGCTCTACATATATTTTGAGTTTTATTTGAGTTCATTCAAGTTCAAAATTTTCTATCTCATTATTACAACTTTCCATTTATTGATATATAAAATGTCTGTGTTCCTTGGATTCTATTTTGTCAGATTTAATATCATTAGACTTTCTTCTTTTTTGTTAGTATTTGACAGCTTTGCATTTTTTCCCATCCCTTATTTGCAACCTCTCTGATTCCTCTTCATTCAGCAATGTGCATTTTGTAAATAGCCTCTGTTTGCATATTAGATTACCTACTCTAAGGTTCTCTTCTAATAAGTTATTCACATTTACTAGAGTTACTAGGATCTTTACGGTTATGTCTAGTTTCTTTTCCCACGCATTTTCTATTTCTAGGTGTACCTTGGAGACAGCAAAGCGAATATTGCTGTAAAGTGAGTCAAATGAATTTTTTGGTTTCCCAGTGCATATAGAATTTATGTTTACACTACACTGTAGTCTGTTAAGTGTGAAATAGCATTATATATGAAAAAACAATGTAGGTAGCTTAATGTAAAAATACTTTTTTGGTAAAAAAATGCTAGCCATCCTCTGAGATGTCAGCGAGTACTAATCTTTTGGCTGGTGGAGGGTCTTGTCTTGGTGTTGCTGGGTGCTGACTGCTCAGGGTATTGGTTGCCAAACGTTGGGGTGGCTGTGGCCATTTCTTAAAACAAGACAAAAATGAAATTTGCCACATCAACGAACTCTTTTTTTTTTCACAGATTATTTCTCTGTAGTGTGTGATGCTGCCTGGTAGTATCTTACCCACCGTAGAACTTCTTTCAGAATTGGGGTCCATCCTCTCAAATCCTGTTGCTGCTTGATCAACTAAGTTTATGTACTAGTCTCAGTTCTTTGTTGTCATTCCAACAATCTTCATGGCATCTCCACCAGGAGTGAATTCCATCTCAAGAAACCACTTTCTTTGTTCACCCATAAGAAGCAACTCCTCATCCTTTCAAGTTTTATCATAAAATGGTGGCCATGCTGTTCCATCTTCAGGCTCCCCTCCTAGCTCTCTTGCTGTTTCCACCACACCTGCAGTGATTTCCTCCACTGAAGTCTTGCACCCCTAATCACCCATGAGGTTTGGAGTCAACTTCTTCCAAACTTCTCTTTATGTTGGTATTTTGACCTCTACCCATGAATCATAAATATTCTTAATGGCATCTAGAATAGTGAATCCTTTTCAGAAAGTTTTCCATTGACTTTGCTCAGATCCCCCAAAAGAATTAACTATTCATGGCAGCTATGTAGCCTTAGGAAATGTGTTTCCTAAGTAAGTTTGATTTGGAAGTCAAAATCACTCCTTGATCCTTGGGCTTCAGAATGGCTGTTGTGTCAGGAGGCATGAAAACAATATTATCCTACTGTCCATCTCCACCAGCTCTTGGGTGACTGAGTCCATTGTCATTGACCACTAATATTTTGAAAGGGATCATTTTTTTTTTCTGAGCAGTAGATGATCACAGTGGGCTTAAAATACTTGGTAAACCATGTTGTAAACATGGGCTGTCATCCCATGTTTATCGTTCCATTCACAGAGCACAGGCAGAGTAGATCTAACATCATTCTTAAGGGCCCTAAGATTTCCCGAATGGTGAATGAGCTTTGGCTTCAACTGAGAGTCAGCAACTGTGTTGGCCCCGAATGAGAAAGTCAGCTATCCTTTGAAGGCAGGCATTGGCTTCTCCTCTCCAGCTATGGAAATCCTGGATGGTATCTTCTTTCAAGAGAAGGCTGTTTCATGTACATTGAAAATCTGTTGTTTCCTGCAGCTGCCTTCATAAGCTCTCTCAGCTCGATCTTCTAGAGAACTTGCTCAGCTTCTCCATCAGCACCTTCTGCTTCATCTTGCACTTTTACTTTATGGAAGAGGCTTCTTTCTTTAAACCTCACGAACCAACCTCTCCTAGCTTCAGACTTTTCTGTAGCTTCCTCACCTGTCTCAGCTTTCATAGAATGGAAGAGCATTAGGGCCTTGCTTGTAGATGAGGCTTTGGCTTAAAGGAATGCGGTGGCTACTTTGATCTTCTGTCCAGACCACTCCTACTTTCTCTGGATCAGCTTTCTTATCATTCATGTGTTCATGGGAGTGGCACTTCCCCTTTCTTTGAGAACTTTTCTTTGTGTTCACAGTTAGGCTAACCAACACAAGAGGCTGAGCCTTCAGCCTCTCTCAGCTTTCGGCATGCCTCCCTCACTGAGCTTAATCATTTCTTGCTTTCGATTTAAAGAGACCTGAGACTCTTCCTTTCCCTTGAACACTTAGAGGCTATTGGAGGATGATTAATCGCCCTAGTTTCAATACTGTTGTGTCTCAGAGAGCACAGAGGGAAATAGAGAGGGAGGACAGTTGATCAGTGGAGCAGTCAGAACACACACATTTATCAACGGATGTTGCCATCTTACTTGGGTTTGGTTCTGGCACCCCAAAACAATTACAATAGTAACATCAAAGATCAAAGTCACTGATCACAAATCACCATAACAAATATAGTAATAACAAAAAAATTTGAAATACTGCAAAAATTAACAGAATGGGACAGAGACATGAATTGAGCAAATGTTGTTGGGAAAATGGCGCCAAGAGACTTGCTAGGTGCAGGGTTGCCACAAACCTTCCATTTGTCAAAAAAAAAAAAAAATAATACAGTATTTGTGAAATGCTCTAAAGCAAAGCCCAATAAAATGAGGTGTGCCTGGACCGTGCTTGGTCATTGTTTTCTCTTCTCCATTGTGCTTCTGTTGAATTGTTCAAGATTTCTTTGTTCTGTTTTTTTCCTGTATTGGTTTAAAGCTGTACTTTCAATTTTTATCCTCCGTATTTGCCCGTACATTTTTAACACCCATAAATACATGTTAGAGTTTCTAAGAAGGTCTGTTGTTATTCAGTTACTTTCTAACCACCCCAGGAAAAACTTTTTTTTTCTGTGTTCTACTCACTAACCACCAGCCACCTCAAAACAAAAACAAAACAAAAACAAAAACCCCATAACCCATGCTATCATCTGATTTTTAATATAAACTAATTATTAAAATAATTTTGTTTATTATCACTATTCACCTCTTACTAATAGACCTTATTGCTTATATATTGCTTGCCATTGCATTTTTTTTAAATCTAAGTTGTTCCTTCTGTGTTTACTTCTTTTCTTGTTATAATAGTTTACCTCTGTGAGAGTTTATAGGTAGTAGAATTTTAAGTGTTTAAACATATTAAAATGTCTTCGTTTAACTTTTACTCTAAAGATTTTATTGTGCATTGAGTTCTAGGTTCAAAGTTATTTTCTCTCAGGATTTAGAAATATTTTTCAGTGCTTTCTTGCAGTCTGTGGTATGGATAAGCAATCTAGTGCCAGTGTGATTCTTATTTTTGAGCATAATCTTTCTTTTCTCTCTGGTAGATTTTGTGATTTTGTTTGTTTGTTTGTTTGTTTGTTTAGAGAACATGAGAGGGGATGGTGCAGAGGGAGAAAGAGATTCTTAAGCGGGCTCCATGCCCAATGTAGAGCTCGATGCAGGACTCTATCTCAGGACCCTGAGATCATGACCTGATTAGAAATCAAGAGTTGTATGCTTAACCAACTAAGCCACCCCGGCACTCCTTTTTTCCCTCTTTATAGTGAATGTTTGTGCTATGGCATTCTGAGTGAGGTTTTATATTTGTTTTCCTTCCTGGCCCTTACTGAGCACTGACTACCCAACGACTCATGCTTTTTTCCTCCTAGTTCTGGGAAACAGGGTTGTTTTTGTTGTTGTTGTTTTGTTTTTTTCTAGTATTGCCTATCTTTCATACTTTCTCTTATTTGCTTCTAGAAATATCGTTATAGATAGATCCATTTTGGGGTTTCTATTCCAAATGTTTTAAATTTTCTTATAGCTTTTCATCTTTTTTTTTTCTCTTTTGTGCTGGGATTTAAAATAATTCTTCAGTCCAATCTTCCAGCTGACTGATATACTCTCTGGTTGTTAAGACCATGTACTGAGGTTTTATTTTGAAGATTTGGGTACACAAAATTGGGTTTCTTTTAATCCTAGGTTCATGAACACATTAACATCATTGCCAGTATCTTTTTCTTTTCTTTTCTTTTCTTTTTAAAAGTAGGCTCCATGCCCAGTACAGAGCCCAATGCAGGGCTTGAATTCAGCACCCTGAGATCAAGACCTGAGCTGAGACCAAGAGTCAGACGCTTAACCAACTGAGCCACAGAGGTGTCCTGTAGCCAGTATCATTTTTAATTAATTTATTTAGTATTTATTTTCACAAAACAGTGGATACCCATGAATAAGCCAGCGAAGTAAGTCATTAACAGAAACTTATGCAATAACGTACATATGTCTCTATGTTCCTTTTTTATCTTGTCTCTATTTCTCTAACTTCACTGTCATAAATTTTGTGTTTATTTTTCATTTGCTTTTTAAAAATTTTTATGACGCACAGAGATCTATGCTTAAAATAAACAGTTTACTTTTGCATATTATTATACCTTATTAAAAGGGTGCTTGTATATGAAATCTTTTGGAACTTCCTTTTCATTCATGATTAAGATTCTGAGATTTGTCCATGGTGTTGATGTAAAATATTTTATTTTATATGTACATACCACTACTTATATATCTGTTCTTGGGTTGATGGCGTTCACATTGTTTTTATTGTAAAAATTTTTTTAAAAAACCCTATATTCAGAGTAAATTGAATAGGAAGGGATTTAATACAGGGAATTAAGGGCTTACGCCTTTGTTTGAAGGACTTGAGAAGAGAAGGTCCGAGAGACTCCAGCTGACTTTCAGGAAATCTTGAAGTGCTGGGAAGCCTTGGCCAACGATCTCAGCTCCGCACATTAGTGAAGTGGGCTAGTTTCAGAAGAATGATCAGAAGTCCTGGCAAAACCCTGCTTCTGGTCTCTCCCAGTGTTCCCCTCTTTGCTTACTCTTGCCTTGGGAAGCCAACGGCTTCTCTTTCTCTTTGGCCTTTCTGATTTCACAGAAGTGGTTCATAAAGGTATCATCTAACCCAGAAGTTCCGTTGGCCAGACATCTGGGAACCATAGTTCCTGTGCTGCTTCCTTTCTATGTAGAAAGTATAGAAGAGACTGGGGATAATACTAAGTTGACCATAGAAAATCTATCGCAACATGTATAAAAGTTTCTCTTGAACAGAAGTGGAAATACTAGGTCCTAAATTATTTGAGTATTCAAATTGACCAGATATTGACTACTATTGTTTCCCAATTAACATTTTCACCAGACTATATGACATTCTATTATTGATCCACATTCCCCTACCATTTCGTTCCACTTACCTTTTTAATTTTTGTCATTCAAATGAATATGAACCATTATCTCATTGTAGTCTTATTTTGTATTTCCCCAGTTACTACTGAGGCTGAGCATTCTTTCATATTTTCATATGTTTATTTCTCATCCATTGCCTCTCCTATGAAGTGCCTGATTGATTATATCTTTAAATTCTTTCGGTTGTATTTTTTTATGTTACTTATTCTTAGGACGTTGTTAAATATTCATTATTAACAGAGGACTTGTGTCTTTTCTAATAATTCCAAAGTATCTTGTATTCAACTGGTGCCACAATTATAAACTTGTTAGAAAGCACTGGGAAAGACAGAAAACAGTCATCAACTGGATAAAATACCTCCCTTGTAAGAAAGTAACTGCAATGGGGAGACCCACATTCGTCTGACTTCCCTTCCCAGGCATTCATGTCCATTCACACATCAAAAAAAGGATAGCACTCAGGAAGAGATGAATGGTCTTAATGAGATCAGAAGTCAGAGGTCAGAATTTGGCATTGTCAACACTCACTGGAAATTGATGGAGTAAATCCCAGGAAAGAAGGAGCCACGCTCGAGGAGCTCCCAAATCTGCATGCAAACTGCTACCAAGTTCTGGGCCAGCTTCTGGATTGCAGGAACACAGGGTCAGACTCAAAGGCTATAGGAAGGCTGAGTGACAGAGGAGCCTTGGGGTTGGTGGCTGTCCAGAGCAAGGGAGACAGAATTTAGAGTTAAAATCCTTTCAGACTCAAAGTGCGTGATCTACAGCTTGAACTTTTCAGTGAATCCTCAAAGGACACTGACTAAGAAATACAGATGGAACCAAAATAGATCTGCTCCAACAAAACCTAATGCCAAGTCTCCACAAGACCAAGGTGAGTTGCCAGTGATTTCACTGTCTACTAGCAAAACCTTAGCAGTTTTAGAGAAAGAAAATAGAATACAGAATTTCTGTAAATACATCATTCAGAATATTTAGTATGCAGTAAAAATTACTAAGCAGAGAAAGAAAGGACCCACATTTTGGAAATAGCAGACAAAATAACCATGGTAAATATTTTATAAATGTACAGGAAAAGGTGGCTATAGTAGGTCAAGTGACAGAAATTTTCGGGAGAGATCTGGAATCTCTAAAAAGAATCAAAAGGAAGTTCTCGAATTGAAAATACAATATCTAAGAACAAAAATTCCCTAGATGAGATTAACATCAGAAGAGATGTTGCAGAAGAAAGGATTCATGCAATGAAAACAAGCAAATGGGAATTATGCAAACAGAAGCACAGAGACAATAATTAATTAATTAATTAATAGTGTTAATGACCTACAGGACAGTATGAAAAAAAATCTAAAATTAGGGTAAATGGAGTCCCAGAGAAAGAATCTGAAAAATAATGACTGATAGTATACCACATTTGACTTAAAAAATCGTCCCATAGATATGAGAATCCCATCAAATCCAAGCAGGATGAAAGACAGAGAAAAACAATTTTAATCCATTTTAGGAAGTTGCTAAAAATCAAGATAAAAAATAAGGAAATAGTAACTTATTAGACCTTTAGACATATATTGTAATATTTTATCTCAGCTTATTGGCTCTTTTCTCACTTTGTTTATGGTTTTTTTTTTCCTCTTAGAATTTTTTTTTTCATTTTAATGCATTAAATTTGTCAAGTTTTTCTCTTACTGTTTTTGGATTTTGAGTCATAGCTAGAAAGTCTTTTTGCACTCCAAGATTAAAGGATTCATCTGTGCTTTTCTCTAGTACCTGTGTACCTTCATTTTATATATTAAATATATATTTATATTTCTAATGTAATTAGAGCCTAATCTTGAATACTGTATGAGATATGGGTCTTATTTTAATTTTTGCCCAAATGACTCTCCACTTGTCAAAGAACCCTTTCTAAATAAGTCCATCTTTACCCTCAGTGATGTGAGATGCTACCCTCTATCATATTCTAAACTTCCATATGTATTTTGGTGTATTTCTGGACTTTTATTTTTATTCCACTGATTTATTTGCCTACTTATGTGCCAACACCATGCTGAAAGTTGTGGTGTTTCCAGTATGTTTTAATATCTGGAAAAGCTAGTTCTTTCTCCTGTTTTTTCTTTTCCACTGTTCCTCTGGCTGTTATTAACATTTTGTTGTTCCATGGGAACTTTAGTGTCAATTTATCTACCTCCTTAAAATCTCTCTTTGGTATTTTTATTGATATGGCACTAAGCTTATAAATTAATTTAGGGAGAATGGATAACTTTACATGTCAAGTCATCATATCCAAAAAGGGGACTTTTTTTTTTATGATTTGTTTATTTCAGTGAGAGAGCGGGAGCATGGGGGAGGGTGGTAAGGCACAGGAGGAGAGGGAGAGAGAAACTCAAGTGGACTCTGCACTGAAGGTGGAGCTAGACAGAGCTCGATTTCATGACGCTGAGATCATGACCTGCGCTTAAACCAAGAGTTGGATGCTGAACCAACTGCACCACCCTGCCTCTCCTCTATTTTTTTTTTTTAAACTGACTTTTGTGTCTTTCAGGAGTGACTTAAAGTTGGCCTCATATAGGTTTTGCATACTTCTAGTTAAATTTAATCTTAAGTACTTAATCGCCTCTGTTGCAATTATAAATGTGGTTCTCCCTGCCATATGCCTATTGTTCAGGTACACGAAAGTTGTTGACTTTATATAATTAAATGTTACTAATTCTTTTATAATTTAAGTTAGTTCTATCATTATTATCTGGAAGTTTACAGGTATAATACCTGCAAATAAAGATAGTTCTACTTCTTTACCTATACTTATGCCATCAATTGATTTCTCTTGTTGTATCATGTTTATGAGTAGTCTAGTGAAATGTCCAGTAGTAGCAGAGTTAGTGAACATCATTGTCTTGTTCCTCATCTACTGTTTTCCTATTAAATGAGATTCTGGCTTTAGGACTTAAGTATTTCTATTTCTATCTGTATTTCTATTATTATGTTATTACATTATGAAAAATTGCTCAGTTCCTATTGAGTGTTTTGATAATAAATGGGTGTTAAATTTGGTCAAAGTTTTTGTCAGCATCTATGGAGATAATTATGTGTTTCTCTCCTTATACTTATTGATATGATAATGATATTAATATATTTTATAATATTGAATCAGCGTATATTCCAGGAACAAAAACTAGTTGTCAATTGCAAGTTACTATCTTAAAATGATATTGGATTCTATGTGTTAATATTTTCATCTTGTATACATTCGTTGATAGTCATTAATGATATTGGTCTTTGGTTTTCATTTTGCACAGTCTTTATGTGGTTTATTGATTTAAAGGAAGTATTGTACTTCCTTTGAAAAAAGAATTTGGGATTTTCCTTTCTTTTCAGTTCTCTTAAATTATTCCTACAACATTGGGATTATCTGATGTTTGAAGATTTGGTAGAGTACCTTTGTGAAACCACCTAGGTCTGGTACTTTGAGAAGGTAGTTCCCTCTAATTTTCTCTATTTCTTTCATGGAAATTATCTGAGTTTTTTTTTTTTTTTTTTTCCCTCAGTCTGCCTTTGCTCACAGCAAAGCCTTGTGGCTGGGGGCAGTAAAGAGGTACTATGAGAAACTGCACACTGAGACTTGGTGAATTTTCTTTTTATATTCTCAGCGAATTTGCAATGTTAGCATTCTCTGTCTTTAAGTGATAGTATGATGGTTAATTTTATGTGTCAAATTGACTGGGCCATGATGTGCCCAGATATTTGGTAAATATTATTCTAGGTGTTTCTTTGGGGGTGTTTTTAGAAGAGATTAACATTTAAGTTTATAGACTGATTAAAGCGGATTGCTCTTTCTACCGTGGATGGGCCACATCCAATCAGTTGAGGGTATGACTAGAACCAAAAAGGTGACCCTCTTCTGAGTAAGAGAAAATTATTTCCTGTCTGATGGCCTATGGACCAGGGCATCAGCTCTCCCCTTCCCTGCACCCCACCTGAAAGGCAATCCAGTGACAAACAACTTCACTGAATTGTATTCTAGTGTTTGGTAGAAGGTAGACTTTTCAAGAGATGAATTGGATATTTAGCTGAGATTTCTAAGTAATATGTGAAAGGTGGGGACTGGATCCTCCTCTCTGCTTATATTCAAATGTGAGGGGAGTAAGGTAAACTGAAGGCATTTTTTTTTAAAGATTTTATTTATTGATTTGACAGAGAGTGAGAGTTCACAAGTAGGCAGAGAGGCAGGTAGAGAGATGGGGGAAGCAGACTCCCCATTGAGCAGAGAGCCCGATGTGGGGCTCGATGCCAGGACCCTGAGATCATGACCTGAGCTGAAGGCAGAGTCTTTAACCCACTGAGCCACCCAGGCATCCCAAACTGAAGGCATTGGTAAGAAAAAGGGAACCAGAACTTGGAGATTTGGAAAACTCTCAATTTATCCATATTGCAAAACATTGAGAGAGCTTGTTCTGGACAACCCCTGGATAAGGAGATTAGTAAAGATGTGAACAATGAATTTAATCAGCCATCTCAGAAAGAGCCAGAAATAGAGATGTGATTTTCCAGCAGAAGCACTGCCCACTTGTACAGAAAGGGACAGAAAAAGGGTATGTAATGAAAGAAGGCTGCCAGGCTTCTTAGATTCTGCAGTAGAGCTTTGCCACTGCAAATATGTATCATCCTTCAAGAAAAAGGAAGAATGATCCCAAAGGTGCTACAGACATCAGCAGGACAGCCATTCCCACCATAGACCCAGAGGGCAGGGCTAGTTTTTCTGTTTCAAAGGGTTGGGTCTCTTGCTTTTCAGGTGCCAGGATGCCACTGCCCTGGGCCATCCTCATAGAGCCTCAGTGTGATGCTGCCATCCCACCGGGCATGGAAGCCTGATCATCAAATCAAAGAAGATTATTCTTGAGCCTTACAATCCAATGGAAATCTACCTTGCTAGGTTTTGTTTCTTCTTCCCAATTCTCCCTTCTGGAATGCAAATGTCCTGCCATTGGAGTTTGGAGGCACATGACTCGTCCAGTTTCACAGGCTCATGGCTGGAGAGGAGTTTTGCTTCAGGATGAATTATATGTCCAGTCTCACCCATATCTGATTTAAATATTTAGATGATACTTTGAACTCTAGACTTTAGTGTTGAATGAATTAAAACTTTTGGGACTATTGGGATAGAATGAATATTTTGCATGTGAGAAGGACATAAATTTGAGGGGGACTGGGGTAGAATGTTATAAACTGAATATATATGTTCTCCCTAATTTATATATAAAGCCCTCATTTGAAGTAAGGAAGTAATTAAGGTTAAATGCGGTCATATTAATGGGGCCCTGACACAATAGGATTAGTGTCCTTAGAAGAGGAAACACCAGAGAGCCCTCTATCTCTCTCTATGTGCATGCTCAGAGAATGTGAGGACAAAGCAACTGTCTGCAAGCCAGGAAGAAGGCTGTGACCCTAAACAGAGACCCTTGATCTTGGACTGCCAGCCTCCAGAAGTAGGAGATACGCATTTCTATTGTTTAAGCCACCTATCTATGATATTTTGTTATGGCTGTTGGAGCAGAGTGATATAAATGGCAAGGGCACAATTTTGTGTAGAAATTTCCTAGTTATATAGTTGTTTTATTACATATGGGGAAGGAAACTGAGGAGGTCAGTTACAGCTGCTGTTGTCTTTATCTATGGAAGAGCTAACACATTTATTAAATCCACTGTACCTGATTTCTTTTTAAAAAATGCTAAATATAGCCCATTTGGTTCTCTTGATTCCTGAAATATTTAAAGTTTTCCTTTTTTTCTTCTGCTGTTTTTCTTTTCCCTTACCATTTTTGGATTATTTTTTATATATATATTTTTTATATTTTCTCCCTCAGCTTTTTTTCTGTTCTTCAAATATATACATTCTACTTTTAATCCTTTATTGATGACCATTGAAATTTTATCATGCCTTTTTAATATATCAAAATCTAAACATCAAAATCTAAACATAAACAAAAATACCTTTTATCTTCATCCTAAACAAGGTATGATCTTGTCTTTTCTTTCTGGCTGTTCAAGATATTTTCTTTGTGCTTGGTGCCTTCTGGTTGTACAAAGTTATGTCTTAAGGAATTTCTCTTTAAAAAATCCTGTTTGGGGCAAATTTTGCTTACTACATCTGCAGATCCATACTTTTCTGAGAGATTAGATGCTGTCTTTCCTCCATTGTCCCCATGGGGCTATGAGTAGACTCACATTGGCCCTTATCATTCTATGATCCAACATCTCCTAACCTCACATCCTCACATGTTTTCTTATCTCCATATTCTACTTTTACTGTATTTTGGATATCTATCTATCTATCTATCTATCTATCTATCTATCTATCTATCTATCTATTATCTATCTATCTATCTATCTATCTATCTATCTATCTATCTATCTATTCATCTATCTGTCTATACTTTTTGTAGCTATATCTCTCAGGTTACCAGTTCTCTCTTTAATGCATAAAACTGCTGTGTCACTCATCCACCAAATTTTTTATTTCTATAAATACACTTTCCACTCTTGGAAGACTTTTCTTCTAAATCTTTCCTTCTATTGACAATAATTTTTTGGTAAATGCAAATTATATAGACTATATGTTGAATTATACATTGAATTTATGTCAAATATTTCACTCAATCATTTCATGTAGCCACAAAATATATGCATCCAGTTAAACATCTGGAGTTTTTGTCAATCAAAATCTGTTATTTCTTGTTTATACTTACTGATGCTAACAGTAGTGGTTTTGGTGATTTTGTTTGTGAGTTATTTACTTGGTCTTCATTGGGGTGAGTCCTTCAAGACTAACATATTAATTAAATCCAGTGTGATCCTCTTTTTCCTCAAACCTGAGTTTAGTCCATTTGGTAGTCTTCATTGTTGTTATAGTCAACTATTTCTACTAATTTCTACCTGCCCCATTTTTCTGTTCTCTTACCATTTTTGGATTGAATACATTTTTTAAAGATTTTATTTATTTATTTATTTGAAAGATTTTATTTATTTATTTGATAGAGAGATCACAAGCGGGCAGAGAAGCAGGCGGGGTGGGGGGGGGAAGTAGGCTCCTCGCTGAGCAGAGAGCCCGATGTGGGCCTCGATCCCAGAACCCTGAGATCATGACCTGAGCTGAAGGCAGAGGCTTTAACCCACTGAGCCACCCAGGCGCCCTATTTATTTTTTTTAAAGAAAGAGATAGAGTGAGCACAGGGGGAGGGGCAGAAGGAGAGGGAAGAAAATCTCAAGCAGAATCCCTGCTGAGCACAGACCTGACTCGGGGTTTGATCTCATGACCCTGAGATCATAACTTGAGCCAAAATCAAGAATCAGGTGCCCCAAACTGAATATTTTTTTAAAAATCTTTTTCAGACATACTATGTCTCTCTTTACTTACTATCTCCCTATCTCACTATATCTTTACTTACTATCTCTGTATCTCTTACATACAAAGTATGTGTATAGGAAATACACATACTTGGAAAGATTCTTTTCAAGTTGCTTCATTATTTCTGTTTTTTCAGTTCTAAATTCTTCCATAAGTAGATCTTGTTTTCCTTACTTCATGTGTTAGATTTACAGATGCTTAGTTGATGTTTTGCTGCTATATTTTTATTCTCTAAGAATGACTTGCCTTGCCAGTTATGTATTATGATGTCCTTCTTATAAAACCACCTTGTAGGAGCATTAAGCCAAACCTTGAGGAGTTTAAGTTTAATGTGACTCTTAGTTCAAAGTCAAGTTTTAAACAACTAGATGGTATGTTGGATAAACTCTGCCCTGCAAACATACACACAGACAAACACACGTGTATATATATGCATGTAGAGCAACAAGATCTTTTGAAAGCATTGGCCTCTTTTTACCACTGTAGCTTCCTGTTTGTTTCCTATTTTGAAGTATGTCTTTCTAATCCAGGGAGATACTCCTCTTTGGTTTTCGAGAAAAATATGTATTTAATCATTTTCTTTACCTCTTTTCTATCACTTAATGAGTTTTAGAGAAAGGAGGAGATTTCATGCTCTGCTTGACTTACTATCTTAAACAGAAAGTCCAGTTTAGATTTCCTCTGTCATTTCAGATGTCCTGAGAGAAAGATGGCCTGTGTGTTATTAATAGTTTTTGTCTTTTTAAAATGATTATTTATTTATTTATTTATTTATTTATTTATTTAAAGTAGGCTCCATGTCCAGCACAGAGCCCAAGATGGGACTTGAACTCACAACCCCATAATCAAGACCTAAGCTGAGGTCAAGTCGGTTAGTTAACCGACTGAGCCACTCCAGTGCCCCTGGGTTTTGTTTGTTTTGTTTTGAAGATTTTATTTATTTATTTGAGAGAGAGAGCACAAGATTAGGGTCAGAGGCAGAGGGAGAAACAGACTCCCCACTGAGCAGGGAGCCCAACGTGGGGTTCAGTCCTGGGACTCCAAGATCATGAGCTGAGCCAATGGAAGACACTTAACTGACTGAACCACCAGGTGTCCCATCTTGGATTTTTTTTAATTAGAAGTCCCCTCCACCTTTTTGGCATATGTTGACATTGTCTCATTTGCCAAAGCATTTTCTCTTATTGGTATAAATAATAAAGTACAGTTTAGTAAGTAAAGCCATTGTAAGTCCTCATAATTATTTTATATTTGGAGAGGAACATTAGCTGAGAGAATTTGAAAATTGCTGCTAGCAAAGATGTCACAACTTTGCAGTATAAACGTCATGATTCCTGCTTGGTTGTTGATTCTGCTTATGTTATTTAAACCCTTGAACACTGACCTTGGTGTCATTGTAAAATGGACTTTATATCATCCCATCACTTCTCAAACATTTTCATTGTAAACGAACAGGAGATGGTAAAATAATTTTGTCCCAGCTACCATCTGAGTCCGATTAAATGCTGGAAGCATTGTGCGTGCCGATTCAAGGACCTCTGTCCCAATTATTTTATAATAGAATGAAATCCCCTCAGCATGGTCTTCCTCTGAAGTAGGATGAATACCATCAAATTCTTCAGTGGATCCCTCCACACGTTTTCATGTTCCTCACATAGATAATGAAACCCACACAGACCCCTGCGGAGAGCCACTTCTCTTCTCTTCCTTCTTTACCTGGAGATGACTTTCTATGAATTTATGCTCTGAATAGGAACCTCCAGTTCACTAAGTAGCCACCGCATAGTCGTGCATTATTCCAACTGTGCAAGCAACAGCTGTGAACGAGAGAAATGCATCTCATCATAGAGCTTATGGAGCTCAATATGTTAGTTCTGTTTATTCAAAAGACCACCTGTGTTTCTGGGGAAATTGGAGAAGTTCCAAAGGAGAATGAAGACACAGCAGACAGTAATGAAACCTTCCTAGTTATAAGGCGAAGCATCATAGCTTTGGGTTAAAAACAATGTGACAGTCCTGTGGGAAACTTGATTTCTAATATCTATAGCAGAGCATTTTGGGTTAGAATATTAATTAGCCAGTCAATGGCTGCAATGCCCAGCTCCTTTTTCTCATATACAGATAGGATATGAAATCACATTACCACTGGAGGAGAAAAATTACATTGGAGGGAGGAAATGCTCCTAGTTGTCCATTTTTTTTTTAAAGCTTTGGTCTTCCATGTTTGCATTAACATTTGTGGAGGTTGTTTTATTGACTCTAAACTATATAGTTTAGAGTCAATATATATATATATATATTTATATATAAGAATATAGAGTTTAGAGTCAATAAATATATATATTATATATATTTTTATATATTTTATATATATTTATATATAAGAATATATATATATTCTTATTTCTCCTAAATAGATAATTCCTCTGTCTCCTTCAAGTTGTTGAGGGAAATTGAGTTACTGGCAGCTCTTCAGCAAACTTGCCCGTCCGTGATTTTGTTGTCACCATGGTGATCCCTGACGTAAGAGAATACTGGAGAGAAATGTTGAGTAGTGAATGAATGATTGAACAACGCGTTGTGATATCTGGCATTCTTGTAATACAAGCTGCTGAAGAAGGGCAAGAGCAGAATTTGCCTGACAGGATTACCTCAGTTGAGGATAGCCTCAGGATAGGAAAAATGGGGGTAGTTTCTTCTGCTTTCCCAGCTGTGTCCATGATGAGACTAAGTGTGGAAGATACAGCGCCATGATCACACAGAAGATGCTCAGGTAAATAGTGTTGTGGTTGCTGGTAGATCTTTCTCCAAATTTCTCCTGCTTCCTTCAAACCCCTACACACAGATAGAGCTGAGGGCATCCCTTCACCACTTCTATACTTTTGCTTTCACCCTAGCCAGCCCCAGCATTGTGGGAACCTTTTCCAGATTGTTTGTTTACATGGCCTCCAAGTGCGACTTGGGCTCCCCAGAGCAGCTTGAGATTATTCTGCATTAGAGAAAACAGGTTCTTGGGACTGAGCTGATTTACAGTTTGCTCCTTTTGAGTTCCTTCAGAACGTTCTTCATCGTGGTTTGCATAGCTTTATGATGAAAGCCCAGATACGTGGTAGGGAAGAGAAAACTTTCCAAATAACGAGACGTGCTCTCGGCTCAAGTTCTTTATTTCTTTGCACATCTTCTATGGCATTATGGCATTTCTTGCAGGACTGACTCATGGACTTTTTTCCTTTTCTGTTGTTGTTGTTTTAATGAGGTTTAGTAAAGGTTCAGGGTGTGAAAGGAGGCATTAGATAGAAATGTATTTTCTTCCAGGCTACTTCTTGCCAAAAGTCAGCAGAACATCAAAGAAAACAGAATATAACCTCAGCAGAATATTGTAGTGGAAGGCAGAGGGCAAACATACACAGGATTAGAATGTAAGACAGAAAAAAAGTGTGAAAAATGCATGGTGGCAAGGCAAAGCTCTCGGTTTTTAAAATGTGTTGTGTGTGTGTGTGTGTGTGTGTGTGTGTGTGTGTGTGTACATTTTTTTCTCTTTCTCTTGCTTCCCCCCCATACTTGCAATATGAAATTCTTGATGCTGCCAGAGACAGGATCTGCCACACAATGAGTACTTGTGTGGATTGCATTCTGGGCCAGGGCGGCTGAGCACTCTAGTTGTGGCTAGTTAATTGGTAGTGAAAAGGAAATGCCTAGACTTGCCTAGGAGAAATTTCCCAACTGTTCCTCTTGCAGCTGGTCTACCTGAGGGTGGGTTTACAAGGCAAGATCTGGGGAGGGGTGGCAGCCCTGATTACAAGGTCCTGCCATTGAAACCCCACTCCACCAAGCATTCCATGCCTGTTTCAGGAAATAAAATTCCCTTTGCTATTTTCTCTCTCTTCTGTCTTTACCGGAGTAACAGTGTGAGTCACTGAAAAATTAACTGGGGGTCCTACCCTCTTTGCTGCCCTATACCCTTTCACGAAAAGAATAAGAAGGTAAATTTCTCTCCCTTTTAAGCAGAAGTAACATAAACGATGTTACTCGAAGGGTGGTCCAGGGGACCAGCAGCATCAGCACCACCCAGGAGCTTGTCAGAGATGTGTATTCTTGGACCCTAGCTCAGGCCTACTGAGTCAGAGTGCCTGAGATGTAGACTAGCAATCTGGTGTTCTAAAAATTCTCCAAGTGAGTGTTATGAACTCTTAAGTGTGAGAAGGAGTGCGGAGAGAGGAAATAACCATTGTTGTGAGCCCATCCAAGTATATCTTTCTGGATTATTCTCAGAGAGAAGAGGGCACTTGGCACATGGTGCCCATTTGCAGGGAGTGCCCCAGTAGGAGGCAAACCTCTGAGGAGAGGCTGTGGGGATGCCAGGAGACTGATCACCAGATGCGTGGCCTTGAGAGTGGCAGTGAAGATCCTGGTTTAAGAGTTTGGCTTGGAAAGTCTAGACATGACCACCAGAGCCATCCAAGTATCGGCGTGCCATGTGAGCTTGGGCAGTGAGCATCTCCAGGGAGGCCATCAAGAATAGGAAGCCGGAGGTCCCTCCCCATGGTTCCCGGACTGTGTTAGTCCAGGGTTCTCAGATAATCTTAGGAAAGTGGGAATATCAGATGGGATTTTCTTCTAATTTTGGCTTATATGGAACAAACACAATTTAGTTCCCTTTCAAAAACAAATAAAATATATACCTGAGTACACCATAAAAACCATTCGAAAACTTAACAGTAGGAAGAAATGGTATTCAAGAAGGTATGTCAAATATGGGAATGTCTTTTTTCTCCCATTCTTAGTAAAAATGGGGCATTCTTCTATTTGACATCCTCTGAGAACTGTTCCATCGGGATGTTTGGTAAATTCTTTCCGGTTAAATTAGCTGGCAAAAAGGAAAATATATATTGTCCTTATTTGTTTCTATATGAGAATTGGTTTTGAAAGCACTTGCGGACAATAAAAGAAAATGAAAATGACATGGCTGATTGGTTTGTGGTAGTGGAAAGAGGGCAGGGCTTGGAGACTTGGCTTTGACTCCCTGCTCTGCCACTTACTAGCTATGTGACCTCAGACGAGGCTGTATCAGCTTTCTGTGGTTTGGTTTCATCCTAACCTTCTGAGGCTTCATTTTTTTGAGGTTCATCTAGCTCACTCTTTCTCATTATAGAGGTTCTGCTTAGAGGTCATCTGCCAAAAGTGGGCCTCCCTGACCTCCTTATTTAAAATACCCTCCATTCCCAATGCCATTCTATGATTCTGTTCTACTTAGTTTCCTTCTTGGTGTTCACCTGTGTAGTATGTTATTTATTTATACAATGACTTGCTGATGGTCTGTTTCCCCGCTAGAAAGTAAGCTCTATGAGAACAGGAATTCTTTGTATCTTGTTCATCCATGACAAAAAGACTGCTTGGTAACAGGAGGCACCCATACATATTTGATGAATGAATGATCTGTAAGATGGTTACAATAGCCTAGACCTTCTGGTACCTGTGTAGTAATTAATCACCTAATTTAGGAGGATGCACATTCATGTCACTGCAGCGATCACCCCACAACGTGGTGGAGAACTTTGGCTTTGAAGTTAGAGAGACTCGGGTTTGAGAGCTGCTTCTCCCGTTGACCAGTAACAGTAAACTGGGGCAGGTTACTTTACTTCTGTTGGCCTGTTTCTTGTCTGTAAAATGGGCTAGTAACGCCACCTCCTGGGCCTGATATGAGAATTAAATAAAACAACATCTGTGAAGACTTGAAGTGCATAAGTACATAGGAAGAAGGAGCTGAGGGAATGAGTGAGTGGATGAAGCTCAGGAAAGCACTTTGAAGAAGGCATAAACCTATACCAATATAAAATGTTATTCTTCATATGATAATTAATAAGCCCCAAAGAGCCTCTTGTATGCGATCCTCATGCCTTTCTCCCAATGGCAGAGAAGCATACCCAGCGCAGTCACAAAAGTGACCGCACCATGTGCTAGAAAACACTGAAGGTAAGCACCTTTCCCAGCTTCATTGTCTTGTGAAAACACGGATTACAACCTGGGTCATAGGGGGAAAGAGAACAGACCTCAGTCTCTGGAGTGCATGTCAAAGAACCTCTCTATTCCAGTTCTAGCTCTGTCACTAATAAGCTTTGTCATTCTGGCAAGGAATCACCTCCAGATTCCAGGTTATCTATCTTCACAATGAGAATGAAGACATAGAGGTAGATGGTCTTGGAGGCTTTTCTCAGTTGTGAACACACCATTAACTTAGTTTCTTACAGCTTATCTATAATGATTTTCGATTTCCTGAGCCCCCTTCTAACCATGGCGTGGACATGGACACCTACCCACGGGTACCCTACCCAATCCTGACTCATCATTTAGCGCCTCTCCTGAAAACCCTGGCACATCTCAGGTCTTCCTTCCCTACGCCATGACTTTTATTAAGATGTCTTATTGAAATTGCACATTGGAGGGGCACCTGGGTGGCTTGGTCAGTTGAGCATCAGACTCTTGATTTTGGCTCAGGTCATGATCTTGGGGGTGAGATCGAGCCCCTTTTGGGCTCTGCACTGGGTGAGGAAACTGCTTGAAATTCTCTCTCTCCCTTTCCCTCTGCTCATCCCCCCAACCCTGCTTTCGTGTGCAGCCTCTCTCTGAAAAAAACAAAAACAAAGAAATTGTGTATTGTAAGTACGGAAGCTGTTATCATTCCATTTCCAGTTTTACTAATACTAGGAGGACATTGAAATATTGACATTTGTTAGGAGGACAAAGGAGGTTGTCCTTTTTTTCTTTTGTTAAGTGAAGTTTTATTCCATGAGAAAAAAAATTTAGATATATAAAATATAAACCATAAAAATATTTTTTATTTTATAAATATAAATTTATATATAAATAAAATATATTGTGTAATATATAAATAATATATAAATACAAAATTTATATATAAATAAAATATATATAAATAATATATATATTAAATATATAGACATATAAATTTTGTAGAAGGAATTGTAGGAACTAGGAAGTCAGAGTGGGAGATGTGGCCCAAATGAACTTAGAATCAACCCTCAAGTTTGTTTCAAATGCTTCTGTACTATCTGAGTGGGAATAAAAGGAAATTAAGAGAGTGCCTATGACATGTCTTATAAAAGAAGTTTTTGAAAAGGAGAAATTTTGAAAGGATCTCCTTAAGCTCCCCATCTGCCTGAGTATTTGCAACTCAGAATACAAAGCACTCTGCGTGAAGGGCTTCTGGGCTGACCATGAGCTCTTCTGGCAATGGATGGAGAAATCCTGTGGGATCCAGGTTCCTCTGAGGCTTCTGGAATGGACCTCTGGCCCTTCTAAGCTGCAAGTTGCAGCTCCTGGTTTGACTGATGCCCTCCCCTGAGGGCACTAGGTTTACTCCTGAGCCATAAGAGTACCAGGATCCTCCACGGCTTGGTGGAAACAGAGAAGTTACTTCCTTGAATTGATTTTTCCCCTCCGCTCCTCTAGCTTGATAATTGCCCGAATCACATAAACGGATATTTACTACTCCAGAACACAATCCCAATATTCGTACAAGAGGATGCCTGATGTATTATTTATGCAATCCTATCTTCACTGACATCAAAATTTCTGATCTTTCATTTGTCTTTCCATTTGCATCAAAAATTAGTATATATTGTTTCTCCCCTCCCCCCACCAGAATCTTGAATTTATGATCGTAAGAGGTTGCGGAGGGGGGAAACACTTCAAAAGCAAAGAACCAGCATAATGTTCCATGTCGCATCGTTACCCAGTGTTAATGTGTGTACTGATGAGCACCAAGGTGATAGAGGTCTTTTTTAAAAATGAGATAGGAGACTCAGTAGAGCATTTTAATGCAGCCTCGTCTCACTCATCCTCAATTATTAGGGCTACATTCACTACTGTTTTTAAAAATGTGCATGCAAATGGCATCATTAGTCTATAATTAATGCTGCTTGTCCCTGGGAGCTCTGCAGTGGCCTGTGGGTGATGTGAAGGACATTGTCTGCGCTTGCTGCCCTATGTTCTCACTACTGTTATTTACTGTGTGCCATGAGCGTGGGCATTACACGGACTTCTGTTCCCTGTCAGGCTTCAGTGCTCCCTTCCGGTGAGCAGGCACTAACGTCAAATTTAAAGTAATCCTGGTCTTCCAAAGAGGTCAAAGTAAGTGCTCAGAGAGCATTTTGCACTTTTCTTGCGCTTATCAGATGCCTTGCTAAATGCCTTCCTGTATAGAATTGAATCAGGGCTGTTGTCCATTTGGGGGGAAAAGTGTCCATCCACAAACAAAGGCTCACACTTGTTAGCATATGATTTTGCATATGATTTGCATGCTAATGGTCTAATGTCAAAACACGCAGTTATCTACCTGTCCCTGTTCCTTCCCCTCTATTGTCAAGACGGGCTGATTAGTCTTATTAAAATTAACTCTTAGGTTTCTCCAGCCTCAGTGGCAGCAAAATGAAAAGCTGCTATGATGACAGAAAAGGTTGATTCTACTGTTCTGATTCTACTGGAAGGTCTGTCATCTTGTTGGGAACAAGCTTAAGTGAAGAAGTCAGTTGTGTGGATGAAATTCTCAGTTTGTGTGACGGGAGGCTGATTGTTATTTATCTTGCTCTCCAAGCCCAGAAAGCTTTTTCCTTCTCGTAGCCCCAAAGCTCCAAACAACAGCTATTTGAATGTCCTGTTACTTATCTCCTCCAAATGGACTTATTTTTAAACAAGCAATTAAGTCTGTGATCCCGTGTATGAGAGGTACTCATATTTCTATACAACTAAATATTTCAGGTGCTTAGGAATAAAAAGAAACGAAAGGAAGTACATATCAAGTAGGAAATTTTAATGATGAGCATATTTGTCCAAGGATGGCATCTTAGACATCATTTTGATGAGGAGAATGAAGGTTTGTTAGTGAAAGGTATTTTCTTCAAATTAGTAGCAGAGAAAGACACTGCATCTGGAAATACTTGCTAATAAGGGTGAGATGTTTGATTTCGGAGTCCAATTAACTCAAAAGTGTGACTGTAGCTCTCTGCTTTTGTTATATCTGGTACATACAACCACACACACACACACACACACACACACACACACACACACACTCCTCTCTGATCATCTACAGTATTATTTAGGGAAAATGGCAATGTTTGTATGCTATTGCTAAGAGATTTAAGATTATTGTTAAGTCTAAGCAACTCTGTAAGAGACACAAAGAGATATAATGAAATCCCTGCCCTCAATTCAACTATGATCTAGCCAGAAAGATAAGTCAAATTCATATAAAAATGTAACTAAAATTTTACAGACCACAAATGCATAAGAGTCAAAGGAAGGAAGTAATGGTGTTAGCGAAGTCCTTCATGAGTCTCAGGAGACAGCAAAGACAATTATATTATCATTCATTTGTCCATTTACTCAGCTAATATTTATTAAGGACCTAGGTATTAGGCACTATGCCTGGTGATGGATATAAAGCAATGAATGGGGCACAGTTCCTGTTTCCTGATTCAATAATAAGTAATAAATCCTTTAATTTGTATAGTATGGAAGGGTTTATGGAACTCTTCTTGTATTTGATATTTAACAGAATGATCAGCACAACCTTAAGATGATGATATTTGTTACCCTTATTTTTGATGAAAATATTTTCAGAGAAGGAAAAGAAGGTGTAAAGCCCCATAGAAATAAAATGGCTGAGGCAGACTTGAACTCTCCTTTTCTGATTTCAGATCCTTCACCATCTCAAAGTATATAGAGTAGAATGATCTAACTAGAATGAAGGTTTCATGTATAGGAAAAGTAGGAAGGGTACCTAGAGAATTTGCTAAGACAAAGACTGCACAAACTCTTCAAGAGTAGGCTAAGAAATTTGGCAATGGGAACCAGTAAATTTTGAATGAAGAAACCTTAGCAAGGAGAGTAGTACCTTAATAAACATGAATCCTATGATGGTACACAGAGCTAGGGCAAGATGAGAAATTGTTGTCAGGAGATTAGCCACTATCCCACCACAAAGTAACAACACAGTTTACCCTAACATTGAGCAGAGCTGACTTTCATGGCTAGAGGTTGCCAGAGAATGGAGAAAAGGAGCAAATATGAGAATGCTTATTGGAAAATAATTGGCATATTGATGACTGCTTGGATATGAAATTAGGGAAGAGGGTAAGAATAAAGTCTGTGTTCACCATACACAAATATAAATTCAAAATGAATTAAGGACCTAAATGTGAGACCTGAAACCATAAATATCCTAGAAGAGAGCCAAGGCAGTAACTTCTTTGACATCAGTCATAGAAACTTCCTTCTAGATATGTCTCCTGAGAAACAAAAGCAAAAATAAATTATTGGGACCACTTCAAAATAAAAGGTTTCACACAGCAAAGGAAATAATCAGTAAAAGTAAAAGGCAACCAATGGGATGAGAGAAGATATTTGCAAATGGCATAGCCAATAAAGAGTTAGTATCTAAAACAAGTAAAAAACATAAAACTCACACCCCATAAACAAATAATCCAATTTAAAAATGGGCAGAAGCTGTGAACAGACATTTCTCCAAAGAAGACATACAGATGACCAAAAGACAATGAAAAGATTCTTAACGTCACTCAACATCAGGAAAATGCAAATCAAAACTACAATGAGATATCACTTTACAACCTGTCAGAATGGCTTAAAATCAAAAACACAAGAAACAACAGGTGTTGGCAAGGGTGTGGAGGAAAAGGATTTTATGCACTGTTGATGGGAATGCAAACTGGTGCAGTCAATGTGGAAAACAGTATAGAGCCTCCTCATAAGGTTAGAAATAGAATTACCTTATGATCCAGCAATCACGCTATTGGGTATTTACCCAAAGACTGCAAAAACACTAATTCAAGGGGATGTATGCATCACTATGTTTATGGCAGCATATTTACAATAGCCAAGATATGGAAGTGGCCCAAGTGCCCATCAACTGATGAATGGATAAAGAAGAGTAAAGAAGGAATATATATACACAATGGAATATTATTCAGTCATAAAAAAGAATGAAATCTTGCCATTTGCAACAATATATAGAGCTAGAGTATCATGCTAAGTGAAATAAGTCAGAGAAAACAAATACCATATGATTTCACTCATGTGGAATTTCAGAAACAAAATAAGCAAAGTGGCCAAAAAAAAAAAAAAAAAAAAATGAGAGAGACAAATCAAGAAACAGGCTCTTAACTATAGAGAACAAACTGATTGTGGCCAGAGGGGAGGGGTGGTGGGGGATGGGTGAAACAGGTCCTGGGAATTAAGGAGTGCCCTTGTCCTGATGAGCACCAAGTGTTGTATAGAAGAGCTGAGTTACCATATTGTACACCTGAAACTAATACTACAGTATATGCTCACTAACTGGAATTAAAGTAAAACTTAAAAAAATAAAGTCGATGTCTAAATTTTGAACTTGAGAAGTTGAGAACATAGTTGTCCTACTATAAAAAAGGAAAGTGTGAGAGCAGTTGGCAAGAATCTTATCTCGGGGGGGCACCTGGGTGGCTCAGTCGTTAAGCGTCTGCCTTCAGCTCAGGTCATGATCCTAGCGTCCTGGGATCGAGCCCCGCATCGGGCTCCCTGCTCAGCGGGAGGCCTGATTCTCCCGCTACCATTCCCTCTGCTCGTGTTCCCTCTCTTGCTGTGTTTCTCTCTGTCAAATAAATAAAATCTTTAAAAAAAAAAAAAAAGAATCTTATCTCAGGGGGATATGTTTAGTTTTAGAGTGTGGAGAAGGAAATGATATTGTAATTCTCAATGATAATGCAGTTATCACCTGATGTTGAAGGCTGGGATTCAGAGGAGAGGATTAGAAATATGGATTTGAGAAACTTTTTCAGAGAGAGCATCATTTCCACAGTGGGAACCTTGCTGCTAGGTAAGATCTATAGGAAATGTGGACAGTGAAATGAACAGAGGGCTAAGGACTGAATGAACATTGTCCAATCATCCTTCTTGATGAGTAATTTTCCTTTTTTTTGATTGATCCTCAGTCTTTCAGAAATGCCAACTTCGCTAATGTTATGCCTCTGCATATTTCAAGTAGCTAATGAATACAGTCCTAGACAGAGAGGTCACCATAAGCAATATTATTTCTCCTGGGTCATCCTGGGCTTTCCTCTGGGCCAAAAGCAGTCGAGTGCTGATTTAAGAGCCTGGAAGTAGAATCAGGATATGCCCTGATAATATTAGATGGGGTGAGTGTGTTATAATAAAAATTCACATTTGATCTTGCCCCTGGTTCCTGTCACAGATCTCCTAAAATGTTTGGCATCCCCTGAGTGATGACAGTGTTTTTTGTGTGCTAATGAGATCCCTCCTGGCTGGGACCCGTAGACAGCTTCTGGATGAGGACTGGTTACCAGAAAGACCAAGCTGTGATTAGAAGTTTGGAAATTTTAGCACCTCACCTGCTCATCTTTGGGGAGAAGAGGGGGCTGAAGATTGATTTCAGTTACCAGTGACCAATGATTTAATTATTTGTGCTACATAATGAAAGTTCCATATAAAATCTTGAGCCATGGAGTTTGGAGACGTTGGTTGGTGGACACATCAATGAAAGAGCTGGGCAGATGGTGAGTCTGAAGAGGGCATGGAATTTCTGTGCCTTCCATCACCTCCATACTTGCCAGGGGCATCTCTTCCTTTGGCTGTTCTAGGCATGAATCCTTTATATTCACTAATAGTAAGTATAACACTTCTGTGAATTCTGTGAGTCACTCTATTGAATTATCAAAGCTGAGAGGGAAGGGGTAGGAACCCCTGGTCTTTTGGTCAGCCTGGCAGGATGACAGTAGCCTGGGCAGCCCACTGCCACTTGTGTCTGAGGTGGGGGCTGTCTTGTGGGTCTGAGTCCTTAGCTATGAGGTCTGAGGGTCACCCCAGGAAGTGTTGAAATTGAATTGAATCAGTAACAGGCGTTTTGTAAAGATACCCTGTGTCTGTTGTCTGGAGCCAGGGGTAGGGGGGACCTCCCTATAGTCCTGGAGGGTACAGAGCTGATCAGTAATATTCACCAGTTCCAGGAATTTGCCATTCTTGGCTCTCTGTCCTGACCAATGGATGTGTTTATCTGGCTCTTACTCATGAATGTCACCTTCCTGGACCCATTTGTCAACAATATACAGTGCTGAGGAGAATTCACATAGAATGGTGATTAGAATGTCAGCACACAAAAAAATGTATCTGATAAGAGGTCCTAGTAAAAGGTGTGTTGGCAGAGCCCATTCTGAGGAAAAGGAACAAAACTATAGTTTGAGGATATAGAGACCAGGTGGACCGATCACTTGTCTGAAAAGCATTGGCAGAGAAGAAAGGAGCTCCATGGGCCAGCAGTTACTTGGGTCTCCTCCGTAGGGAGTCCAGTCATCCTGCCTCAGGCACGTGGTTGAGAGCAATCTCCTAAGTTGGATTGCTCTGAAATGACTTGATGCAGCAGGGGAAATAAATCACAATTAGGGATTGTAATAGGTGTGGAGGAGCCCAGGAAGGTGTGCCAAGATGTTTAAAAAGAGAAAAAAAGAAATATTTTTAAGCTTGTAAGCGGTAGACTTCAGTTTCAACCCACAGGATTTGCGTGCATGTGGGAAGGGCGTAGGGATTGCCCAAATGAACCTGCTCATTTTATGAGAAAGCTGAGGTGGCTCTTCTGGATCTCAGACCAGTTACCAGCAGGGCAGGGACAGAGCCTGGACCCTCAGTCCCGCACTTATGTTCTTCTCCTTCTCCCCACTGCCTTCCCGATTTTGTGTGCGGCCACCATACTGCAGGCCTATCTTCTCGCAAACCTGCCATCCCTCTGCTTTCTGCCACGGCATTTCCTACGCTCGTCCGACTCTTTCTCTTCTCTGCATCGTGTGCTATCCTTCCCTTGAGATTGATTACAGATGTCCCGTTCTCCGTGAAGTCTTCCTTGAAGACCTCTCGGTTCTCTCTCCTGCTGAGGTCTTACAGCTCACTGACTCATGCTTGTGTTGTCCTTATTTATGGGCTGCATTTATGAATGTCTTGCCAGACTCAGAACTCTGTCGCCAAGAATATGCCTTATACACATCTACTTTATCCACATGATCTATTGCATCTTTCCGTATAATCTTTGTTTCTTTTTTTCCCTAAAGATTTTATTTATTTATTAGAGAGAGAGGGAGAGTACGCAAGCAGGCACGCAGGCAGAGAGGCAGATGGAGAGGGAGAGGGAGAAGCAGACTCCCTGCCGAGCAGGGAGCTCGATGTGAGGCTCCATCCCAGGACCCTGAGATCGTGACCTGAGCTGAAGGCAGACACCCAGCCAACTGAGACCTCCCAGTTGGCAGGCGAGAATTCTACCACTGAACCACCAATGCTGTGCTTTGATTTCTATATTTTTTTCTTCACGGTCTTTTTGTTCTAACTGGACTGAAGGTTTTGGCACCAGTGAACTGGAGTGGCCTGTTTTCCTCCTTTGTACACGTCTGCCCGAATCATTGTCCACAGAGATCTGTGTTACAGGAAATAAAATATATGTGGGTAATGATAACAGGAAGTGAAGAATAAACACCAATATTTAGAATTGAAGACTGAAGTTAATTTAAAACCTAATTATTAGGGGCTTCCTTAAGACAGAGGGTGTGACTTAAGTTAATAAACTTCTCATATCGGGCATTCCTGAAATGGAAAGGCTTTTTCTCACACTGAACATACTTTATTGACTCTTCTGCGGGCTGTATTCACAGTTAGAACTAAAAAATCCAGTGGGCTTAATTCCCAGGAGTGTCTCAATACTGGAAGCAGACTTTTGTCAAGGAAGAAGAATGCCACTAATCTGATGTGGTTTTAGGAGCCCTGAGAAGGTCCTCTCTCCACCCATTCCCTCCGACCCTGAAATACCAGTTCTCACTTGACAAATACAAATAGTATTGGGGTGCCTGGGTGGCTCAGGCCATTGAACGCCTGATTCTTGGTTTGGGCTCAGGTCATGATCTCAGGGTTGTAAGATCGAGCCCCACGTCTACTCTCCCTCTGCCCTTCCCCGGCTTGTGCATGCTCTCTCTCTCATTAATAAATAAATCTTAAACAGATAATAATAGGAATAGTATTAAAAAGTTTTCGTAGTCTCAAAAGGTCTAAAACTTTACATAGAAAATGATAGAGAAAACTTACATCACACACTCCTCCGAGAAGTAATACATTGACTAAAGTTAAAGCTATTTTAGGAGAGAGGGTAGGAGAAGGCACAAAGGAGCTCGGTAATTTGAAAAGTGGCAGGGCAGGAAGAAGCACGAGCTAAAGTAGACAGGATGCATTGCGCTGCTGAAAGATCCAGAGAAAACTCAACGCACTTGACACACTTGCCCTGCTCAGTGAGGTCCATCGAGGATGAGACAAGGATTCTTGGTCTTCAACTCTCAGTTCCAAGTTTCTTACCAAACGTAAATAAACATGCTTCACAAAACCTGACTCTTTGTAGAACCCAGCCCAATGATTTTACAACCACTTATTTCTAGGCTCAGAAGTTTTTCCCCCAATACAAGTTGGGATTTTGAGACTATGATCTGATTTTCAACCACGAGAGTGAAAACAGATTTTCCCGCTCTTAAAATTAATTTCTGGATTACTTGACTAAGTCACTTAAAAGTAAGGCACTGAGTAGACTCTTAAAGAGAGAAGTAACAAAGACTCTTTTTGTTTCTGGAGTCAGTAAAGGATTTAAAATCCCAATTTAAATCCAAAGATAATGTAGATACCCAGGGACTCGAAAGGTAAGAAAGACGTCTCATTCTCACATCTTACTCCGTGGTAAATGGCCTCATGATAATACTCCTCTGATGGGGGTGCGACTTGGCAGTTTAGCCACCTTCAGATAGCAGGAAACAGTGCAAGGCTCAGATACAGGGGGCCACGTGGAAAGGAATGCAGAACCACCCCAGAGCTCTTAGGACTGTTGGCCATCTCTGTTCATAAATTTCGTGACATGAGAACAGTCTTGACTAATGTTGACCATTTTTTTTAAATAGCTGTGAAGCTACGATCCTTCTGGGACTAGGCCCTGCCGTCTCTCTGACTTGACAAGCTCAAACAAGTTTTCGAGGAAGATCTCTCATATTAATGCTTTCATAACAATTAAATTTCTTAAAAAAGGTATAAAGTCAAAAAACCTTATTCTCAAAGGCGAGCTTCAGGTCTTTAAAAAAACTGTTCGAACGTCTCTTTCTTTTATATGTTTTCCTTCCAGCAAGTGTCTTTGGTCATAGTTTGAATTGCAGTTGTATAGATTTTTTTTTTTCTTCAAAAAATTAGAACTTTCTATTTCTTTCTCTGACCGGGCTTCACACATTTCATCTGTACCCTGGCAAAGAACTGCTTGGAAGAGCATCGTCTTGGGGCTTCCTCTCCTCTGCCTTGTACGAAACACCTTTATGGGTACTCCCTCCTTTAAAACTGCCCACTAACCGAGCCTTCCACCAGAGGAGTTATTTCCCTCCAACTCCACATTCTTCCTCGGTGGTTGACTATGACGGGGAAAATAGGCGTACGAAGCATTTTGCATTCTCTGGATGTACCACACAGTAATTCTGCTGTCTGAAAACTCTGTAATGTCAATAATTGATGCACTTGAGAAGTGGTAATTAAATTAGTTAATTATGCTGGTAAAATTACATGCAATTATGTGACTGCAGGGTATGTTTAGTAAATTAGGCTTTCCCATACTCAGTACATATTGTGGTGCCAATTTTGTTCCTTGATGATTAGGTAGCTTTTGATACTTCTTAATTGATTTAATACCTGGATCTTCATTAGCCCTTGATTGCTATGCTATGTACGTCTGACATTTTTTCTCTCTGATATTTTACTGAGATCGTACATCAGGGGAAAATATATGTACATGCTTGGGAATGAAGTATGTATATATATGTGAATATATTCACATGTTTCTCGTTTGAAATGTTTAGATGTTGAAATATCACCTCCCCCACGGCCCTCCCACCTTCTGAGAGAGACCTCATCCTCAAAGTTGACTCAAATAGAATCCGGGAGCTTAACTCTCCTTGGACAGCCTTAAAAAAAAAAGAAAGAAAAAGAAAATAAAAAGTCATGTTTAATTATTTTGTTTCTGAAGTATCAATATAGGTATTACTGAGAAGTAATAGAAAGAAACAGAACAGCAGAATTTTTAGGAAAGTTAATCATTTTATGTCTCCACACATAAGATTTAAACAAGAGCTTTTATCTATGAAGAGTTAACTGAAAAGTTATGCATAACAGAAATGGCAAAGCTGTTGTTTGACCTTTAGAGGGGCATTGTCCATTATAGGCTTCTCACGTGCATTAGGGTATCTCCATGGAGCGACGAGAGTGAAGGTGACCATGAGTGCTATGGGTGGAGCTCATGGATGGAGCTTCTTGGTTCAAGATTTTGAATGACCGAGGGCCAGAAGAGAGCCTGGGAATTTTTTACTTGACTCCATGTGTAATAGGTGAAGAAACGAAGGTCCCATTGAATGCTTTGTGGGTGTCCTCATAGAGAAGCAGTGACTCGGTGGGGTCCGGAATTCAGATCTTCTGCCCCTCTGGCCTGTGGTCACACACCACACATTATCACTGTGTTTTTTCTATTTTGTCAATTTCTTGTCAGTCACCCTACACCTCTGTATTGCCTTTACTCAGAGACTAGGCACATTTTCAGAAGAGCTCCTTATTTAACTATAACCTGAGAGTCAGGAGGTGACTTGAGTTATTTAGAAGAAAACATATCAATTGTAATTATCGATCTGTCTTGGGGAATCAGAAACTTAGTTTTTTGTTTGTTTCTTAAGAAGTCAGTTCGACTGCCAGCATCGGCAACTTTTATATCTTATATCTCATCCATAATGTAAACAACAAGGTACCCCTAATGTGGAGGAAGTTTCAGGAGAGGAAAATAGTCTTACCAGTCCGGGAAGGAATGGACCAGTTTGCCCACTATGGGGGGTTCTTGTTGTCCCTCTGAAGCCAAAGAGGTGGACAGACACAAAGCCTCTGCTGGTCCTAAGTTAGAGTCCATGACTATCTGGAAAACTTCATTTCTGAAATAGATAACCAAAGACCACTCATTACATCCTTTGCAGTTTTTTTTTTCCTTTTTGTTTTCCTTTTTGCTCCTTCAGTAGACGGGAAGGCATATTAAAAATAAATGATAGTAATTTTCAGTTATACAGTGTTGTATACTTTCTTCATCTGTGTGGATTTTTACATACATCCAGTGGTAAGAGAGCATAAGAATTAGTCCCATTCCATAGATTCTTTTTAATGTAACCCAGAAATTTAGCCATATTCAAATAGGGCATAGATGCGTAGAATCAATGAACCTTTTTAAGTAAGGACAAGTGATAGCTAGTTCTTCTTGTGTTTTATGAATCAAACTCTTTTTTTTTTTAAGATTTTATTTATTTATTTGACAGAGAGATCACAAGTAGGCAGAGAGGCAGGCAGAGAGAGAGGGGGAAGCAGGCTCCCCGCTGATCAGAGACCCCCGATGCGGAGCTCAATCCCAGGACCCTGAGATCATGACCTAAGCAGAAGGCAGCAGCTTTAACACACTGAGCCACCCAGGCGCTATGAATCAAACCCTTGAGAAACCTGACTCGATCTCTTCCAGGAAGCTTTCCCTAATTCCCTTCAGGCTGTAGGAAGTTGTCTCATAATACCTTAATATTGTATATGTCTCCATCATTACATTGCTTCTTTGTTTTTTGTTTGTCTGGTCACACTTACACACATGATACTAGATGGTGAAATTCCTTTTTGTCTTTGACAATTTATTTATGATTACAGAGAGAGAGAGAGAGAGAGAGAGAGAGAGAGAGAGTGAGCATGTAAGCAGGGGTGGGGGCCTGTGGACAGAGGGAGAGGGAGACAAGCAGACTCCCAGGTGAATGGGGAGCCTGATGGAGGGCTCGATCCCAGGACCCTGAGATCATGACCTGAGTCAAAATCAAGAGTCAGACTAATGGACTGAGCCACCCAGGTGCCCCTAGATGGTGAAATTCCTCACTGGAGGTGTTCTGGTTGATTTGCTTTCTGGTCATTAACCTTCAGCCCGATGCCTTGTTCTGTGCTCAGTGCCTCATCCCTCATTGTTGAATGATGAATAAGCGAATATTGGCCTAAAATCAACATTCTTATTATCATCAGGTGACATTTAAACTCTTACATCTGCACTTTCTCCTTAACAGGCATAAATGAAGACTGGCCATGGAGTTTTTGTTGTACTTATTATCCATGCTCTAGATATTTGAGTACATTTCTCTATTTTTTTTTTAACTCATACCTACAAGAATATAAACTGAAAATGGTCTTGATCATTAGGTTGAAAATTTTTATCTTACTGACTTAAAATTGGACATTAACTTTTCTGGTTCTATCAGCTCCAAAGGATATATGATCTTTAATCATCATATATATTCTAGTCACACAGAAGCATTGGTTTAAAACACCAAATGTATTTAAATCTCTTTCTCTGTGTCTTATAAGCATAACTTCTAGGTATGTATTTTCATGTTTTCCATCGAAATTAATGGGGACACAGGTGGAAGACAAGTAAAACAAAGAAATCTTTGCTAATTCTTACAGATAATGTGAGGATTGGGGAAACAGGGAGGTATCATGGAGGAGACAGGAGAACGTTGGGGAATCCGAGGAGGCACTAGCAGAGTATTGATGGAGATCCTGCTGCTTCTGTTAGCCCTGCCAAGAAGCAGGCGATAACACCACCTGTCTGTCTGGCAGCCACAGGTACCTCCGCATGGTTTTTGGCTTTTCCTCTCCAGACTTCAAGATTTAGTTTGGAGACCCAACTAGTTAAATCAACAGGTAAAACAGAATGTCATGAAGAAAAAAATCACCCTTAACATGGCTGTGTGGGGAATAAGGAGCAACCAGGAGCTCTCTCCGGGCACGCTTGTGAGTTTCATAAGGGACTTCTTGTTGAAAAGCCTTTCTTGGCCCCTGGGCTTCCACACAGCCAGCAAGCTATCCTGTAAGCTGGCATTCTGCCATTGAAACAGATGGCCTGCAGCAGAGGCAGCAAAGAGACCATGCAGGAGCCTCACAAGCGAGTACTGAGGGCGAGCTCTCCAGGCATGAGTCTGCCGTCTGTCTGTCCATTAGTTAGCCCTGAGCTCCTGAACCAAGTGGGGATAGGGAATACTTCCGTCTAGATCTTTGGCCATGACTCACTTCAGGTGGAAATGCCAGCATTTCTTATTTGTACTGAGTTTTCTACTCCAGCTCTGGTGTGTCTAAGTGTGTGGGATATTGCAAGCAGGTGATGGACAAGATAGAGGTGTTCTAATGAAGCCATTAGCATTTCTAGTCTGCTCACCCTTTCTAGTTCATCCTGAGCACTCTTGTCAAACTCATCTCCTAAGGCAGCTTGGATCATATCTCATCTTCCCCAAAACGTTTTTTTCCCCCCAAAACTTCTTAAGAGAATGGTGATGAGGATGAAGATGAGGATTTTGACAGTGATGATGGTAGTGATGACAATAGCAGTAGTGGCTACTATTTGTTAGACACTTACTATGTACATCATCTTCTTCATAGGCAACCAGGGCTCAGAATCTAACTTCCCAGGGAAGGTCACACACCTATTAAGTGTCAGATCTCAGGTCTATACCTACGTCTGCCCAACTCTAGAGCAATTATCATAACAACTATCCTCAGTATATGCAAATATAAGCAAACTCATTCAAATACTCTCTGAAAATTTCTTAATTGTTACCAACTTATAATTTAAGAAGATAAAAACTCTTAATTTAACTCAAAGTTTAGTTTAAAAGTTTTGTTTTTAGTTTTGATATGTTTCCTATTTTTTAACTGATTAAGAGAACTTTTGCTCTAAGAAATTGGATTCCAGTTAATGAGGACCAATTAAACCATATGACTTAGCAAAGTACTAGAGTAACTGTAACTTGGTAAGTAGCTTAGCATAAAGGACACCTTTCTTATCTAGTTCAAGAAACTGCTAGAGAGTCTGCTTTTAATCAGGTAGAATTTCTGTTTGCTATTGGCTTATCTGTGATTTTACATTTGGGATCAAATAAGAAATAAGAAACAAAGATCAGGGGCACCTTGGTGGCTCAGTCGTTAAGCGTCTGCCTTCGGCTCAGATCATGATCCCAGGGTCCTGGGATCGAGCCCCATATCGGGCTCCCTGCTCAGCAAGGAAGCCTGCTTCTCCCACTACCATTCCCTCTGCTTGTGTTCCCTCTCTCACTGTGTTTCTCGCTGTCAAACAAATAAAATCTTAAAAAAAAAAAGAAAAAAAGAAACAAAGATCAGTTGGTTTGTTTCTTCTAGAGGCTCACTGAGGCTCCAGCATGTGTCTTTCCCATTTCTCAATCACTTTTTAAAAAAAAGATGTTAGGAATACTAACTTCCTTATGTTTAACCTGAATCTCTTTCAGTAGCTTCTTATTTCCAAAAAAGAAAGGAAATTTCTTCATATACTTGAACATAATTTCTCTCTATCAGTTAGCTATTTCTGCATAAGTAACCACAGAAATCTAAGTGACTTAATTCCTTCTCCCAGAGCAGAGGGTAGATAGAGGCATGACTGGCTGTGGTCACCATAAGCAAATATAGGCTCACATCATCTCTTTTCCTCCAGCTGGAGTCAGTAGTTAGATTGATCAAGTACTTATTATTTTTATTATTATTATTTTTAGTTCTCTTAACAATGGCAGACGTGCAAAAAGACAACCCAATCCCTCAAACCTTTTAAAAAGACATTGGTGCTATCACTTCCATTAACATTCCATTGGCAAAGGCAAGTCTCATGATCAAACCCAAAGTGAGGAAGTATCTTTGCTTCTTTCTCTGGGTGGGGGGCCAAGGAAATGTAGTTCACATGGTAAGAAGTAAAGATAAAGGAAAGAGTGAAGAATTGGTCCCATCAGTTCAATTTTTGGTTGTTCCTTACTGCCCACCCTAATGCTACTCTTGCTCGTGCTCTTCTATAGGACCTTTTATTACTATTTCCACAAAATTGCAAGACTTAGCCTTTGCGTCCACTCAAAGCCCATTGTGAATATTTTTCAGAGGGCATTTTCCTCTTTCAGGGCCATGTGATAAAATCCTTTTCCAGGAAGTACTTATCACCGAGGGAAATTGCACTCTTCTCAGTGCATGATAAGGCACTTCTGCTCTAGCTCTATGGCATCTAAGGGCACTCTGCGTTGTGCTCAGCCACGTATAAAACATGCCCTTTCGGTGTGAAGAACAACTTCCTGATTGAATTCGATCTGCAAATGGCTCCTCCTTTGGGCAGAAACGTGAACAACCCCAGACTTCCTGTGAAATAGATTTACATTTTCCCTGGCTGCATCACTTTGAGGATTTGCTCTGTAATCAACTGAAACACATTTGGTGCTCTCCTTTTTCTTTATTAAGGATCGAATGAGATATGGGTGGGCAGGAGGGCAGGGAATGAGCATGAGCTTGGATGTAGGTACCTACGTGGATGTATGATTAAGGAGAATGTATTTCCTTTACAGTTGAAGAGATGATTTACCTTCCTCTAGAATAATGTGACTATAACATAAATATGCAGTATTAGTTTGGGCTTATATTACCTTTTAGAGAGAATACGCACACACACACACATTTGTGACCACTGCTTATGTCTCAGCAAATGTATGTTTAAAATTCCAGATCTGAGGACCTGTGAGAAAAGTTATAATTTAAGATCTCTGTGCACATCTTATTTTCCTGGTAACCAGGCAGAACAGGCTGACTCAGATGTCTGGGAGCATGAGAGCACTTAATCTGTTACCACTGCTTTGCATCATATCATGTTCTAGACTTCTTAGGAGCAATCTTTATTTATTTTTGGAGCTCACAGATTGCATTTCAACGAGTCAGGAATATTTTCCAGCTTATTTTAGTGAACTTACGCATATTTTGCCCAAATGGAGGAAAAAAAAATACACTATTTTCCAAAGGGTTGCTATTAGTGCTATTCTAATGCTTGACTGTCATTTTTATTTGATCATCCCAGGGATACAAGAAATACACCTCCTTGTCTGATTTTGTGCACATATGGGAAGGTGTGGACATGGCAAATTAGCACTTTTCCATTGGTTGGATAAATCAAGGAGAAGCTCTCACTGGAACCTTGCATTTTAACTGTGCTCCTCAAAAACCCAGATACTTGGTGGTGTTAGATAATCCTTCTTCTCTGAGCCCCTTAGCAAACCCTTAAGCATTACTTCACCTTTAAGAGCTACTTAGGGTCATAAATATGCGTATTTGACTCCAAAGCTCGAAGTCCCAGTGATGATGGGATTAGTTGCCTGGTTATTTGTGGTTATTTTTGTCACACCTGTGGATTCCAAGATTGATGGTTTGTTTCGTCAGAAGCATGTGTCCTACCTTTTTAATAATTCACTGAACACAGGTGTTTCCTGATTATCTAATTTGTGTAGTGACCAAAATTAAAACAGAATAAACAAACCTTGCTATATCTACTTTCTCTTTCTGTACCTATTTCCATTGTCCTGCTCATGAGCACTGTTTACAGTAGAGGGAAGTGGTGGGGCCCCCATCTCATTTTGATTTAATTGAACCTGAAATCATTGCACACCCTTCCCAGTACCAAGCATCATTCCGGGTGCAAACAGTCTGTTGAATGAATACGTGGGTATATGACTGAACATATACACGTATGTGTGAGTGTATTTCCTGTGAATGGTTGCCACAAATACTATGTTCCTGGACAAACCACCCCACTTTTATTCTTACTCTTATTTTAAACTCCCCTTTGCCATTAGGATTCTCAAGTATTTAGAGACTGTTGGAAGCATCATGCATCAGGAAGGAATAAAGATAAGGAAACTATAAAGGACCAAATCTTTCAGCCCATTAATCAAACCCATAATTCCCACTAAAGCAGGTAAAACAATGAATAGAGCTAAGAAAAAAAATTACTCTATATTATGAGCATATTTAAAAGCTAAAATCAGAGACTGTTGTCCCAGGGCACACAGGAGACATTTCTAAAAGGCAGAGAAATTTGAAGACCCTCATTAAGAAGATGTCGCCTGCAAGCTCAGATAAAACAGGGAAGAAAAATGTATCTGAAGTTCGAACGAAATGTGGCTCATATTCTTCCTCCCACTCTGTTTCTCTGAATGATTCTCTAAGTTACAATATGAGCAAAATGGAGCTTGAAATAGACAAAATGGGACTAGAGCTTTTTTTTTTTCATGTAATATCTTAATGGAATTGCTACTCCCTACCTTCTGTGCAAAGATTATGTGATTTTTCCATATACTTAGGAAGGAAAATTTTAAGTTTCCAGTTAAGGTACTTATTTTCAGTAAGTACCACCCTACATTTCTAGGTACCTCGTAATTAGGGTGTTTAGGGGATCCATTTATTTGGTTGTGCCTTATCCAGTTAGATTAGGTACCATTATTTGCAGAGTTTAATGGAAATGATAGCTAAAATGTGAATGAGTGCCTCCTTGGTGGGTTAAACTCAGCTTAGAAGCCAACAGCTAAAGCAGCTAACGATGTGTGCCAGTTCTCATAAAAAGAGCAGCCACAGGCGATGAAGGCTGAATTGAATGCACAGCATCAGGAAGAGCCTCCAGGAGTCTCCCTCCCTGCAATCTGTATGCCTGCCTAACCCTTTACTAACACGCCACCCTTTACCCCATTAACAGATGCGTGCACCTACGCACATCCTATAGCCAAAGACAGAGAACGTTGTCGCTTTTTCTCTCCTTTCCTCTTTAGCAAAAATATGAGCTCCTTTTTTTTTTTTCCCTTTCAACTACAGTTTTGAAGAATTATGCACTGCTCTTTGGAATTCTCCAAATCACCATATTTCAGATTTCAGAGAAGAGCGATGCTTGGAATGATTTTCACTTTAAGCATGAAGGGTGACAGCCAAATGGCTCACAGACCCAGTTAACCACGTGAACTTTCAGTTTGTAAGGCTCCTAAAACTGCAACTCATTAAAAACCAAAACCCAACCCAAACCAAACCAAAAAGACAAACAAACAAAAAAATCCGATTTTTTTTTTTTTTTAATCATCGAACTACTGGATGCAGAACCTTCAGGAATGATCTGGACTTGGCCATTCTCATGAGGAGATTATGAAACGAACCAGAAGCTCCTTGTATTTTAGATCCTGCACCTTGTTCAGCTTTGTCTCTGATGATGCAAGGTGACCTCCCAGCAACAGATGGTTGCTCATTTTTTTATTGATTCAGTGAGAAGGTACCAGGTCCTGTGCTGGCTTACAAAGACTATAGAATGAATTAAGGTAAGATATAGTCTTTCTTTTCAAGGAGTTCGTGACACAGGCATATAAACCATGAAATGATGGCTATAGATAATATTGTATGTAATATAATAATGAAAATGAGTTGTGGGAAGACAGAAATGGAATCAGATCATTTAACTTGAGTTGTTGAAAAGACCTTTCAGAGGAGGTAACAGTTGAGTCCTGGAAGACAGTTGCCTACCCAGGGGCAAGACATAAGGTGTAAATATCAAGAAGTTGATTAGAATGAACCACCCATAAGATAGAGGGGACTTTACATTTGTACCATCTGATAAGGTAGCCAGTACCACTGGTGGCTATTTAAACCTATTATAAAAGAAAAACATTAAAAATATAGTGGCTCAGTAGCTAACCACATTTCAAGTGTTCAGTAGCCATGTACGGTCAGTGGTTATTGTGTTAGACAGTGTGGATATAGATGACAGCAGGAGTTTCCACTGGACGGTGCTGTTGTGGGCGTCAGGTGAGAAGTCAGGCTGGAGTTACAGATCGGATTTACTGAAACCTGTGAGTGGATAGCTTTACTCAGGGAGTAAAAAGTGAGCAGAGGAGAGGAAGTCCTCTGCTGTACATCGCCATTCAAAAGGTGGACGGGAGAGGACATGATACGAGTCAACATGCATGAAACGGAAAGGTGAGAAGAGGAATGGAAACTGGAAATCCTAAAAGTTCAGCAAGGAGAGTATTTGGAGAAGTCCTTAGCTACTGAGGATGCTGATACTGTAGAAAATCTCATGAAAATGGACCACTGATTGTGAGACCTAAAAAATGGGAGGTCATCTCTCCATGCTGTTAGTGAAGGTTGGGTAAGAGGAGTTGTATGCATGCACGTGTGCGTGCGTGCGTGTGTGTGTGTGTGTATGTGAGTAAATGACTGAGTAGAAGGCAGGCTGAAGAGTGTAGTGGACTGAATTGTGTTTCCAAAGATAGGTGCGCATGACAGCCCTCAGAGGCGGAGAGGCAGAAAAATGGATTCTCCACCAGAGCTTTCAGAAGGAGCATGGCCCTGTTGGCACCTGGATTTCTGACTTCTCTCCTTGAGAAGAACTGTGGGAGAATCAGCTTCTGTCGTTTTAGCCACCCAGTTCGTGGGATTGTTACGGCTGCCACAGGAAACCAATACAAAGGACGTTCAGGAGCAAACAGGGAGTAAAAGAATGGAGAGGGAAAGTTTTGACAAATCGTTAGAAACCCAAACATTCTCAGGGGATGGACAGGTAGAGTCAGTGGCGAGAAATGAAAATAGAAGTGGTAAAGAACTGGTGAATGTGAGCTTCTGTGTCCAAGCACCACATGGACACACAGTCTGTCTTCCCAGGCGTCCCTCCTGCTCCCCACGCTGACCGCCCCCACTGTCCGTATTTATTGCAATCTTTCTTTCTTCCCATTCTCTCTTGCTTACATAAGCCTCGACTTTATGTTTAGCCGTTTTAGCTAACTTCTCATTTCACGTTAAAATCCCTCTCATTCTTTTGAGAGGGTACATGACCTGAGAGCATATGTTTCTCGTTAGTTCCTAAACCTGCTCCAATTCTTCCATTTCTCTGCTCTGGGGAGAAAATTCTGGTAGCTGTGATGACTTCTCACTGCAGGTTCAACTCAACTTCGTTTCTATCCTTCTCCAGTCCCTCTCTTCTGATTTTCCCCCAGGAGCTGTCCCCAAATGTTACCTTGGAGAACATAACCCACCTCTTTCCTTTACGGTTCATGAGAACATTGGGATTATCTGACAAGCAAGTTCTTAGCTCTTCCCACATCACAATCTCTTTCTGCCTTTACTATAACTGCTTAACTTTTACCTGTGAACAAGTACAGTCTTTCTCCATCTTAAGGCTAATCTCTCCACGTTTTGAAAGGGGACTTGACTTTTTCTCTTTTTCTGAATATACATGTTCTTCCCCCACCCTCCATGTTTTCCTGAGATTCTGGCCACTCCATTTCTTTTTTTTAAGGTTTTATTTATTTGACAGAGAGAAAAACAGCGAGAGAGGGAACACAAGCAGAGGGAGTGGTAGCGGGAGAAGCAGGCTTCCCGCCGAGCAGGGAGCCCGATGCGGGGTTCGATCCCAAGACCTTGGGATCATGACCTTAGCCGAAGGCAGACGCTTAATGGCTGAGTCACCCAGGCGCCCCCACTCCATTTCTACTCAGTCTTTTCCTTGGCCGATTTCATCCCACACCCTGGGGTCACTTACCCTGACTCTCAGCCCCCTTCCTGAGCTCTTTGTCTGCCGGACGCCTCCACTTGCATAATTCACAAAAGTTCAAGCAGTGAGCTTAAGAATATACTTACCATCTTTCTCTCCAAACCCCACTTCTTTCCAAGAATCCCCGCCCACCTTTTTTTGTCAATCCAGGAGAAACCCTCCCTGTTTGTGGAGCCTTTTCCCTGATCCTCCCCCATCTTTGTAGAATCGTTATTGATCACAATGCTTTCCACGCTACGATTGTTTACAGGATATTTTTCGTTCCTGAGATGGGCACTGGAACAGAGGGAAGAACACTAGATCTGGAGAACTTGAGTGGGAACCAGGCTTGACCACTTAGTGCCTCTGTGACCTCTGGCAAATCACTGAGCTGCTTTTTGCCTTAGGGTCCCTGTCTTTAAAGAGGTGGTAACAATACCTTTCTCAAAAGATTGTTATGATGATCACAGAGGTTAATATGCATAAAGGTTCTATACAAATTCTGAAGTGACATACTATGATTTAATCTCTGAGATGACCAGCTGTTTCATCCCCTAGTAGTTCTCTACTGGAGAACTACTCCAATTAGTAGTTCTCCAATTGGAGAGAAGAGACTTGTAAAAAAAGTAGAATCAGATCAGTTTAGAGCCTCTCTTTTGCCATAAGCAAGCTATTCTCAATGGATCAAGTTCTGTATTGTCTATAAACTATTAGTTTTAATCCATTTAAAATTGCTATTCCTAACAGGTTTTTAAAGGCAATTATTGGAAATGCATATGGTCCAGACTAATAGTGGTAATACTTCCCTTTCATGGCTCCAGGAGAATCCAGACATTGGAAAGACATATGGCACCCTTGACATGGCATTAGCAAATTTTTTGCTAATGATATTGGGGTGGAGGCAAAGTTTGCTCTGTCTTCATTACCAGCATTCCTGCCCATCAGGTACCCCAGACTCCTCTGTGTCCCATAGTGAACAGGAGGGTAGAAGCATCTCACCCACACACTTATTGGTCTCACCAACGTCAAAACATATATAAGGTAGATCTACTTTTATCATTGCCCTTATTTTGTTATCAACCCCATGATCTGCAATGTTTCGTTGAGACTCGGAAGTCTTTGAATTGATGAATCAAGATGATATTTTGTATAAATTGTTAAGTCGATCCTTTGCTGTTTCTTGGTCCTAAGTGCTGAGGACTTAGTGCCTAGAACTGTAGTGATTTTCTCGTAGCTGACAATGGGTAACTCCACATTTAAAAAAGTCACTCTTATGTAACCTAATGAGGATCAACAAAATAAAAGGAGATAATATATTCTTGAGCTAAAGTATTTTTGATAGGAGGACTGGCCGGATAGAATCACCCTTGGACTAGAGCTATCGACTTCAAAATGCCATTCTGTTTACATAGCAACATTTGTGTGAAAAACACAAAGCCATAAAAAGGAATCCCCTTTTCATATTTGTGTTTTGATCTGTATCTATGTATATGTGGACATTTCAAGGATGGATTTTTTTTTTAGTATGGAATGCTTTTTATTTAATAAGACATTCCAAGTAACCTTGACTGTGCAATGTAAAGGCACATACCCGCTTTGGATTCCACTACTTCCTGATTCTATACTCAATTAGGTGCCAAACACAAACTCTAATTCTTATGCTCTTATGCAGTGTTTAATTGTACAGATTCCATAAAAAATCACTTAATATAAAGAAAACAAATACTCTTTTTTATTGCCACACTAAATACTTTTGCCAGCAAATGCTTTTGGGGGTGCTTTTTATTTATGGATTTTTCACAATGCCGGAGAGCTTTTGTCTTTTTTAGTGCTTTATATTTATAGTTGTGGGATGATCATTTTCTGGTTGGTTTCACATTGAGCTCTTTTAGAACTAGTTGGAGTAGTAATAGTTTCACACAGTTTATACTTTCTCCCCCTGAGTCCTACGTTAAATCTTTTTCACTCTCTCAGTGACACTGCGGTATATTATGCTATACATTCTTAGGCTATTAACTTTGGGCATTGCTAATGATTTCTTTTATATATATATACAGCACATAAAACATGTAAATGTTTCTTATTAAAACAAGAAAACTCAAAACACAATCAACCCTATCAGCAAAAAAAAAAAAAAAAAAAAAAAAGAAAAAGAAAAAAGAGAGAGAGAGCTGGAGATTTTTTTTTTTCAACTAAGATTGTAAGAGAGAAACAGGTCTGTAAAATCCCAGTGTTGGAAAACAAAGTAAATTATAAAAGACCCCTAAAGGGAGAGATTTTCTTAAAAAACAGCCTGTTTGGTATTCCATTCCTATACTTAAAATCTTTTTAAAAAGTAACCCATTTGAAAAGTCAACAATAGCAACATTGCAGGTTTTTTTGGTTTTTGTTTTTTTGATTAGAAGAAAATGTCTGAGTCTTGGTGAGAAGGCAGGAAAGAAGAAAAAGTAGGAATTTCAAAGTCACCTTGACTCCCACACCGTTGCCTCAAATACTTGTAAAGGAGCCTGGGGGGTAAATAGCTCCAGGTGAGTTCTAGCAGCTCAAAGCCTATGAGGATTTAACCTGAGGGGGATATGTATTAAGTAGCTGGGGAGGAAATACCCTTAGGTGCAAAGCTTTAAGGGAAAAGGGTGATTCAGAAAGATCACCCCCAATCCCCCAAAGCAAGAAATGGAATTGATGAGAACAATAGCAACCAATATTTGTATCTGCTCAAGGAGTCTGGAAGCCACTGGACTCCTGGCTTACTTGACAGTTTGGTTTTCTTGATGGTCCAGCTTTGGAACAAACAGGTGGATTCAGAAAACACCTTCCACAGAGGTTTAAACACCCAAATTGGCCATTTCCAGGCCAAGCAGTAAATGGCTGAAGGATAAGGATGGGTGGGATGGAGGACGGAGAACAAAGAGAAGTGGGGGGAGGTGAGGAGCCCCAAGTGAAGGGAAGGGGAGGGGAGAGAAGGGGAGAGAAATAACTGGATGGGTTGCGAGGTGAGGGGGGGTGCGTGGATTGGGATCGGGGAAGAAAACTAGAGGAGCGGGGGAGGTCAGAGCTACAGAGCTCGCGGTATGGTACATAGAAAAATGAGAACAGATTTTTTTTTTCCGTAATGCGCTAAGAGGGATAGAAGAAACGTTTACAAAATATTTACGGAGGTTGCCCCAGCAGCATGCAGACATCCACATCTGGCTGGGTTCTTCCCTGCCCTGATTTACTCCCCTTGGGGCAATGGAAGGAAGAGGCACCGCAAGCAGCTCCATCTCTGTTCTTACAGATGTTCATCGCCTTCCAGGAAATGGTGTGTCCTAGAGGAGCAAGGTCAGCAGACAGGCAGTGAGGCCAGTGTCAGGTTTCCATGCCAGGAGCAGGACCTCTGGGTTCTTTCCAGAGTCAAACCCCACACTGCTCACTGAGCGGGTGGGATAGGCCAGTCCCACATCAACTCTCTCCCCGAATTTTGACACCATGAGCTCCTCCTGGTGGAAAGAGGCTGGAGAGAAACAGAGATCAAAGCAACAAACAAACAAACAAAAAAACACACTAAAAGAGCAAAAACAAACAAAATCCCCAGGATTGTTACTTAACTTTTAATTCCCTTTTTAAATACGTTTATAACTATTCAGAGTTCTTAAACTTCCCAAGTTGAAG
>CM053608.1:118585941-118629522 GCA_028646535.1 Procyon lotor | reverse complement strand
AGCATTCCTCTCAATCTCTTTGCAGATTGTTGTGGATTTACAACTAAATCCTCTAGGATTTACCTTCTAGGACCCCTACTTCCTTCTTGCATAGATTTAATTCAGATGAGTTACACAGTCCCTTGTATGTGGTCTGCATATAGTCTACCATTTCCTAAACCGTTTATCTGGCAAATTGGTAAATCTCGACTGCCTTGTTCCCAAATACTACCAGATGTGAAAGGACCTGCTTGGTCCTAAGCTAATGTTGATCTTTTAGGGGGTAATAGTGGGTCAATTTGCGTATTCTTAGGGATCTGTGTTTCATTCCACTCGGGCAAGAAAGGTTTCAGTGAATGGACAGGTGCAACATGGCCATGCCCAGTGGAATGGGGGCTGGGCCTCACCTGGAATTCATCTACAAAGAAAGGTCCAATGGTTAAGAGCCAGAGTTTTTGGGAGTCTGGATCGATGAGCTGGTCAGGTTCAGAGAAGGGTGAATATTGGGATAATGCTTGGCCTGTCTTGACAACTATGTCTTTACCAAGAATAGAGCTTTCCTTTTTCACCTTGGGATATCCATCTGTTCCTGAATCTGTTTAGGGTGAAGAAAAGATGAGTTATCTAATAAGGCTCTAGGAAAGTTTAGAACTGGAGGCCGAGGCAGAGGCAGCCACGCTGTATTGTCACCACCTGGAATCAGGCAGGCAAATGGGGAGATCACGCAGGCCAACCTTCCTAGCCCAGGGGCTATCATTCCACTTTATATGTTTGAGTCATTGTGAGGAGAGAAAGATTTATAGACATTCTTTCAACACTTACCCAACAAATACTTACTGAACACCTACCCTATTCTGAGCTCTGTGGTGTATTCAGAAACCAGGGCTGGAAACAAGTCATTCTTTATTCTAATAAAGAATTCTAATATTCTCGAACAGCACTCTAATATTCTCGAACACTACTCCTTTTGACTGCCTGTAGATCACATCCTAAGTATCAATCCACGTATTGATTGAACGATTACATGTGTAAAGGATACTACACATATGTCAGTATTGTCAATTTTTTTTTTTAAAGCCAAAAGCAAACAATTACATACACAGTGCTCAAGACTGGGGAAGAGATGATATGAGGACCTTATAAGAAGCCAACCCAACCCATTGCCCTGGATTCTGAGACCATAGGGTCATAGCATCAAATATGTATTCAAAAAGATGTCTTTTTAAGAAAACCACAAGTATGTGCAGAGTGGTGTTAATAGTTCAGTAAATGTCATTTGTCTTATTTGATCATAACCGACTTGAGGATCTGATAATGAACTACAGAATGCCTAATTCATTAAGGAGGTGTCATACTTGGCAGGTGAAAATGTGGTCTTTGGTAATAGTCATCACTCATGAAGTTATATCTCAAATGTGTGAACAAGGAAAAATACAACTTTGGTAAAGCATTTGGCACCCATCCTGAGGTTCACACCATGCCAAAGATGAAGAGCTTCTCTTTCTGCATGTGTCACCTCTCTTTAGGGGTGCCCCTTATTCCACTGAAGTGAGAAGACACGGCTTCAAGTGCAGCTCACAGAGCTTGGTAGCCCCCAGAAAGAATTTTGTTGTGCTGATTCTAGGACAGCGTTACTCAACTTTTCAAAGTTCAGAACTCCGACAATGCTTTTTGATTCTATCTTTCAGAGAAGCCAGACCAGCCACATAGATGTTGACCACCTGTAGGTCGCTGTTACAAAGGCAGTAGATTTATAAAATAGGTTTCATCAAACTGCTTATGACCCCTTATGCCAACATTTTGGAAATTCTAGCAGTTTTCTTAACTTGGGGAGCCATACTCCAGTTTGCCTTGGATAGTCCCAGTTTACTCTTGTATTGGTATAAATATTACGAGCATGCACTCCTCTTATTCTCATACATGTCTTAGTTTGTAAGATAAAGTATGTGATCGTCTTATTCTTAACTTGGATCCTGGTCTCCCTCTAGTTGAGAATAACTCTTCCAGGGTCATGCCCACTTTGTTTCTATATAGCTGTATGGATTTGGATAAGTCATCTAATTTTCCGATGGTTTCCTATGGTCCTTAAAATAATGGGGTTTTGTGGACCCATACCATCTACTTCCTCTGTAGTTCCAATGTTCACATTGAGTGTTAATCGTATCAAATTACTTTGGTTACCTTTGGAGGAGCCAGTTTTTCTCTCTGAGCAAAGTGGGAAACAACTAGATGTTGGAGGGTCTTGGATAGTCCATAATTTAGGGGTGGGGGATCTTTCGTGCTATTCTAGGAAGTTTGAGTTTCCTGCTAGGCAAAGGAAAGCTACAAGGTTTGTCAAAAGGTGGATGATATGACCAAATGTTTGCTCCAGAAATGTGTGTTATGATAATCTGGGTGAGAAGAAATGGGACCTCCAGCAAGAACTTTGAAGAGTTACATCTCTGTGTCTGGGAAGTCGTGAAACTAACATCTTCCTGAGCTCTAGTGGGATAGAAGAACTTCTCTTCTGAGCGAATTTCAATCCAGTTTCTACCTCCTCCACTCAAATGTCTCCAATCTAGGTCATTGGTATAGTATTTCCTTGCTTCTCATCTTTCAATATGGTGTTGTGTGTGCTATTAAAAAATACCACTGTATCCCAGGCAGGGATATCTTTCAGTGATGAATCAAGGGATTCCCATGTGTTAGTTTATAAATTGTTAACTGTTTTGGGATTCATAGGGATGAAAGATGCTTTATTTATTGTCCTTTGAGATGAAAGATGCATAATTTATAGTACTAGGATTACTATTTTATTTACTCTTGTGGTGCTGAAATCACATTCTTTTCTGGTGATGGGATTGTAGAAGAATCCCGTTTAATTTGTGGGCAAGTGGCTTATTAAAAGCTTTGGTGTTGGAGGGTCTGGCTACACAAAAGTAAGTGTTATAAGAAGGAAGAAGTATGATCCTTTTGTTGTTACACAAAGGCTTTATTCTCCTGCTCCTAAGTGTTAGTAAGATGTTAAACATGTGTGCATGATGTAAAGATATTGGCTCTGATGTGTGTTCATGCAGGCTTATGATGACATAATTGGGTACGTTCTGTACAAGTACCTTAAAATTCCACAGCTTTAGACTTTGCAGGGTCTTCCCTTCCAGTGGGCTTAGGACCTTTGCATGGCATTATTGTACATTTCCAGCATCCAAAAATATCCACAAGTATGTGTGTAGAAAATGTCAGCTTCCTAGTAGTTGGACCCTTTAAAATTTCCTTGGCTAGACATCTTCACTTTGCAACCTTGTAGGGAAGGCTAGTTTTGTTTTGTTTGCTTGCTTGCTTTCAACTAAAAAGGAGGGGCTCACTTCTTAGCAGCCAGGTTTGGGACAATTTCTCTAATTTTCAAAGAATATCTGTCCTGTATCATCTCTGCAACAGACAGATTAGGGAGAGCCATGGATTTGTGGGTGGATTGAGTTGATGCAAGAATGTCGAAGTTGTTTACCTGATCATTCTACCAAGCCATGCTTCCTTTTTAAGGGACTGATGTCACATACGCAACTAAGGGATCACAGCAATGGTGGAACTTTTGGAAAGAAGAGAACAGAGGCAGGGTATCTCTCAGCTTCTTCTTTTTCCTTCTTTTCATTTTCTATCAGAGGAAAAGTGCTTGCCCTTTGACTATTGGCCAAATGGCAATAGTAGGAAAGGAAAGAGATCTATAGATGGAGGGTTCCAGAGGCTGTAGGGTAGCACTGCACAAAGAACCTACCATGAACTTTACAGAATACCCAGGGAAACAGATGGACCCAAGCCAGAATTTTTCTTCTTAAAATGATCACAGCAATTTGGTTGCACGATTTTTTTTTATTAGAAGATGGACTTGCTTTCTTACGTGTAGTCAGTTTGAAGTTTCTAAGAATGTTTTGTTGGAAATACAGAAAGTATTTCTAGAAACTGTAATGCCCCTACCCTCTATCCCCAGTACAGGAAAGTGTGACTTTTATATATATTTTTACTTGACTGTGGAAGCCAATGAAAGAAACGAAGATATAACTAATAACTTTCTTTGTGTCTGAGGAAAACTCTGGCATAATGTAAGAAGGGCTGGCAATTGTGTTTTCTCTGGGGATAGAAATGGACTTCAGCTTAGGTGAGGGATTAGAATTAGGTGTAAGAAAGTTCTTTCCATCCAGGTCAGTCTACTATGGGTGCTGCATTTTTATATGACATGTTCCTCTGGATGCCTGTTTCTCTCATTGCCAGCATTGACTTAAAGGATATGTCATTTAGGGCTTTCAAACATGCTGCTTTGCAGACCAGTAATGATTTCTGATTTACCCTCAGGTCCAAGCCTGAGCTCCATATTTTCCATGAGCCTTTGCAGCTTGCACAGGTCACCCACGGTAGCCGCCCAAGGCGGGGACAGTTATCACTGTGAATATAAGGGGGCATGGGACATAGCTGTGCCCAGCTTCCTGGTGGTTGACCCAGAGCCACTGGACCCTGCAGTCAAGAAGGCCCCCTCCCATCTCCTGCCTGCTTTGACTGCCGAGGAGGGTTCATCCCTGGAACTTTGAGTCTATTGAGGAAAGTGGTGGGCCCAGCAAACATTGGAGACTGAGAGCCCCCTCGTTGCTGAGCACTGGCCTCTGCCCCTCTCCTTGCAGCATCCAAACGTATTCTGAGTATAACACAGTAAGCACGGGGGTTTCAGCCCTGCCCCACAAACCTGCAAACACCTCAGGCTGTTACCAGGACAACAACGCCAAGTCCTCAGCTGCAGCGGCAAGGCATTTTCTGTCCAACAAACTCAAGCCATTTTCAGAAACACAAGATCAAACTCAAGAATTTTGTAAGCTTCTTCCTATTGTGGACAGCGGAACTGAAAAAACAAACCAATAATGCTCTCCCTTGGCAAAACTTGAAATCATATTTATTATATCAAAATGAAAATTTTCTATTTCTTCAAACTGTATAGCATAACATTTTTCATATTTTTCCCCTTGAGTTTTTTTTTTTAAAGATTTTATGTATTTATTTGACAGAGACATAGCAAGAGAGGGAACAGAAGCAGCGGCAGTAGGAGAGGGAGAAGCAGACTCCCCACTGAGCAGGGAACCCAATGTGGGGCTCGATCCCAGGACCCTGGGATCATGACCTGAGCCAAAGGCAGATGCCTAACGACTGAACCACCCATGCGCCCCTTCCCTTGAGGTTTTTAAAACATTTACCTAGGGATGTATGCTTGCCTTTGTGTCTTCTCTCTCTTTTTCTCATTTTTACATTAAATCGGCCTCTGGAGGATAGAGTGAAAGTGTTTGCTTGTGGCTTTGAGATCTTGCTCAGGCTGTTTAGCATGGCTCCAAGTCACCACAGGGTTAATAGGCTGCTTTCCATATAGTCGTATATTATGAAGGCTGCACCAAATACCTTTGTGTTTTATCACTTGTGCTGAATATTTCATTTCATCAAAATCAATTCTAATTCTGAGAAATAAATGCTCCCCCAAGAGGGGCCCATGGAACCTCACAAAAAGGGAAAAGTACTTTGTTCCATAAAGAGAGGACATTTGCTTCCCGAAGGCCCTACCGGTCATCTCAGGAATGGTCTATGTTCTTTTTCTTTTCTTTTTGAGAAACATCTGCAGGGCATAGGCAATGCATACTGTATCCTACACTCTACTTAGATGAGGGGGTTGGCTTTGAGAGGATGGATTCCTAGGACACTAGAACTTTACCTTTATTTTATAGATATCATTATTTTATAAATGAGAAATACAAGGCTCAGTGAAATAAAAATAACTTGTCCAAGGCCACATAGCAGTCTGATTGAGGAAAGAAGACTTGAAGATTGTTTCTTTTCTCCTTCGGTACTGTGTTTTGTGCATGTAAATTTGTTTTTAAAGCATATTCTCTTTATACCTCCTGTTCTAAAGCATAGAAAAAATATTGTTTCCATTAGGCAGAAGCAAAGCAGAGACACTGTGTGGTAAAGAGATTCAAGGTCCAGGTCAAGAGATACCAAGTAGTAGAACCTATAATGTATATACAATAAAAAAAGTCCTGTATAAATCACTGTAGATACATCTGGATTGCGTGTATGGGTTTTTAGGACCACCAGAGATTGAGACAATCGCAGATTGTTGTATTCTCCCCAACAATGTGACTTGGGCCTTGAGTTCTATTAAAAAATAAGCTATGGAAACCCTACATCAAATCAAAAAAAGAGATGGGCGTGCATTTTCTGCTTGTCTGTAGAAGACCTCCCAAGTACCCCATCGTCACATACAAAAGCAAAGATAATGTTCTCCCTGTCTTTGCTGAACGGCCTGCCTGCTTATTGCCATAATTTTGCAGCATTTAATGGGCAGTTCTGATAAAACAAGAGAGAAGCAACATGAGATCTGCTCGTTTGGAGCTGTTGTTCTCCTGTGTCAAGGACAGCCATCAGATACACTAAGCACAGATGAAGGAAAAGAGGACACAGGAAAAGGGATCACCTGTGATGGGCAGACCTAAGAACTTACACATTGCTTGGTGTTTCATTGGGACATAAAGCTATTCCCCTGGGCGTCTGCTCTTGTCTGGCTTTGCCTGGAGATACGTCCCTGAGGACAACCTCCATTTCGAAGGCAGAGCCTGCAGTGTTCTGTGACGATTGTAGAAACTGGTGGTACGTTCAGCCTCTTTGGCAGGCAGAAACTTACGAAGAATGGTCTCATACAGCAGAGTCCTCAAGTTCTTTCCCAAGGTTCTGAAGGTCCTGATTGCTTTTGTGGTCTCTGCTTTCGGTTAACAAATGTGTATTGATGATGTAAGACCCAAGCTGGAATTGGGACAGACCATAGATTTCTTAAATTAGTGATTTATCAATAATATATGTTGTCCGTAGCAGATCAGGAATGTCACATGGTTTTCTTTCTTGTTTAGTTAAAAACTCTGAACTCTGAGGTAGTGCTTAATGTCCCATTTAAGTGGAGGCTCAGGAAGGAGGTGTGGCCACGTTCCCACAGATGAGATATAAGATCATCATTCATTCCAGTTGCCATGGGTAATTACTGACAGATCTTCGTGTGATTCTCAGTACTGGTGTAATCAGTGCATTATATGATCACCCTAGTTAATTTGCATCAGAATCGATCACACACAAAATTGTGGAGTGTCTCTTTGGGCCTTTCTTATATCATGGATTAGACCTCCTCCAGTCCTCCATCCTGGTAACAGATTTTCCCAGACTCACCTCTGTGTGATCCCAGCTCATTCTGTCTCAGCTGGTTAGTTATTGGTTGCTGTTAAATGTTGGTGCAGCTGTAGTCCCACAGGTATCTTTCATTCACAAACCAGCTGAGAGCTCCCAACCATTCTGCTCTACAAATTTCCATCCGACCACCGCCTCCACATTCACAGAACAATGTGAAAGCTTCTGGGTGTGAAACGGTCATTGGGATGATCCTTTGTCGTTGTGTCCTTGTGTCATTTCTCCTCTGTGCTTCCACAGAACTCTGACTATGGCTTTCCCTCTGTGATTCATAAAATTGCAAGGTGATCACTCGCTTATCTATCTTTCCTACAGTATTATGAAATGGTAAAGAGCCAAGAGAGTGTGATGTTAATGCATTCCCAGTACCTAGCAGAGTGCCTGAAACAATAAAATAAAATAAAATGCAAAATAAAATATAAAATAAAATTACAGTTAAATTAAGTTAAAATAAAAGGCTTGACAAATAAGTAGAAGAATTCGTTTTTATGCTTCGTTCCCTTATTCTACCAATTCTGTTTTTGTTTTGTTTATTGTTGTTATTGTTGCTCACTTGTTTGCTTAACATAAACAGAATTCATTGCTCACTGTTCTGGAGCCTAGAAATGTAGAATCTAGGGGTCGGCGGAATCAGACTCTCTCTGAAACCTGTGGGGGAAATTCCTTGGTGCCTCTCCACTGCTTGCCGAGGTGGAGGGCTATCTCATGGCCTCCTCTGTGACCACGTGCATGTGTGCACGTGTGCGTGTGTGTGCGTGTATGCACCTGTGTGCGTGCTGGAAGTCTTGTAACTTTCTGCATGCTGACTCTTTTCCAAGACTTTTGGTCCTCAACTTAGTTTTTGCTCCTCAACTTCCAAGGATTTCCTGATTCCCCACTATTTACTGAGTCTTTTGGTTCCCTACATTTCCTGGTATTTATATTGCTATGATGTTTGTCTTTCTTCCCTGCTGTGAATCTACTTTGCAACCTGACTTGGTAGCAGGTCCAACTGTTTGAATACCCAGACTCTACTGGAGACAGGCTCAGCTTCCCTGTATGGCCTGCTTTGACTCCTGATATCTGTCCAAACTCCACTACTTGCTCTCCTTTTTGCAACATTGAATTTTGGAGTTAAAAAACATGGCTTTGAAAACTCCCTATCCAACCCTCTTGAACTCCATTCCCAGTGTGTAGAAAAATAGGTGGTAACAATACCCTCTTCTCAAGAGTGGATGAGATAGGGATACCTGGGTGGCTCAGTTGATTAGGTGGCTGCCTTTGGCTCAGGTCATGATTCCAATGTCCTGGGATCAAGTCCCGCATCAGGCTCCTTGCTCAGCAGGGAGCCTGCTTCTCTCTCTGCCTCTTCCTGCCACTCTGCCTGCTTGTACTATCTCTCTCTCTCTCTCTCTCTGACAAATAAATAAAATCTTTTTTAAAAAAAAGGTTTTTTTTTTTAAAAAAAGAATGAGATAAAATATGTAGGACTTTGCAAATCAACACCATGCTGCTTCTGCCACATCCACAGTTAGGGGCCAGGCCATTGCTACTTTGCACTAGTTGAAAGAAGGTTCTTAAACACAGAAAATTCCCCTCAAACCGTAATAACAAGGCTCTTCTAAAGCAAAGAGTGAACACATTAAGATTTGGCATATCACCTTGGAAAGATACCAACTCTGGACTAGATCATCTTTGGAACCGGTGAGAACTGCTGCTTTATAGTTTGCTAAATTTAGATCTGTGAGACACATTGAGCTAAAAGTTGAGTGTTCTCAAGACTTAGAATCATGTTTGTAAATTATTTTTAAATCAGTTTCTTAGAATTCTAAGCAATTCTGTGTGTTTCAGCCTGACAATATGTTTGTTACATCATATAATGAGTGCAGAAATTACAAACAATGGGCTATTGGTCTGCAGTAGTCTTTAGAAAGTTAGGGAGAGAAAAAAAAAAAGACTTAAGGATTTAAGCCAGACACAGCAGTGCCTATCTTGAGTAAAGTTTTCATATTAAAATTTCAGATGAACAGGCCTAAAAAGCTCAGAGAATTCCGTCCAGTGAAATTTGGAAATATTCTCCAAATTTTATTTATTTCGTCCTCAAATTATTCCAACCACGTTTCTGTTTTGTAAAATATAGAGCTCACAACATCGACATTTTCTGTAAAAGAAGAATGCTATTTTTAAGAATATAAGTCTTTACTCCTTTGTGGAGAGGTTTCAGAGATTGTAGTCAAGGGAACTGCTTAGAGAAAACATTCAATGAATAAGAAAGTCTGATGCTCCCAAGTATAATTACAGATATTAAAGTGCTGTATTAATAATAATTGTAAGAGTTTATAAATAAATGAGTTGTAAAGTAAATAAGTCCCAGGATTGAAAAAGCATAGCATAGGGAATAGTCAATAATATTATGCTAATTTTGTAGGGGAACAGATGGCAGCTATGTTTATCGTGGTGAGCATTTTATAATGTATAGAATTGTCGAATCGCTATGCCATACACCTGAAAGGCATACACCTATGTCAACTACAGCTAAAAAATTTTAAAAAGAATTTGAGCTTTTTTTCTAACATATATATATATTTACAATTTTCATTTATTATTTGAGAAAGTACGTGAGAGCAGGAGCAGTGGGGAGAGGGAGAAGCAGGCTCCCCACTGAGCAGAGAGCCCGATGCGGGGCTCGATCCCAGGACCCCGGGATCACGACCCAAGCCGAAGGCAGGGGCTCTAACCCACTGAGCCACCCAGGTGCCCCTAACCTCTATGTTTTTTAAAGTGCTTACGAGCATTGGTCTTCAGTGGCAAATGCCCTTGAAACCCACACTAAGCTAAAGTGGTTTAAAAGGTTTTGAGATTTGGGGGCCAATGATGGTTGTGGTAGGAGTACCTCTCGAGGTGCAGATGTAACTTCTAACTTTTGCTTTGTTGCACTAGTTCATAAATCATAATCCTCTCTGAGGATCACAGTGTGTTGCTTCGAGCTGGCTAAATAATAGTTGAGAACCTCCGTAGAGCTTGTGTAACGTTTGCAATGTACTCCACTAAAGGTCTGTACGTTTCCGGAAGCCTTGTGCTCTGTTCAGAGTGGTCAAAGGGAGTTAGAGGGTCATCGTGCTGACTGTGGCACATGCAACCTTAAGGATACTCCAAATATTTATTTTGAATCCATGCTTCAGCTCGTTCCCATGCTATTCCGATTCTTGCAGCAGTAAACCATGATTAATCAGTGGTTAGTCAGTTAAGCATGACTGATGGGAAAGAGCTATACGTGTTAAAGGAGACATATACCGGAAGAGGTAATTCTGCAGTCATGAGCTGGGAAGCTTTCTCTAGAAAGAGCTAGATACTAAAGAGTTTTGATTTTAAAGGCCGTATGATCTCTTTCCCAACGACTCGATGCTGCCGTCGTGGTGTGAAATCAGCCACACACAGAGCGTAAGTGAATAAGCATCACTGTGTTCCAATGGAACTTTGTACAAAGAGACAACAGGGCAGATATGGGCTGTGGGTTGCGATTTGCTCACACCTGTTCTAAGCAGTAGCTTTATCACTGCTTCTAATTTTTTAACTTCTTTTTCTCCACAGAGAGGATTCAGACCCACGTAGCAGATCAGACGGATGTTAATAATCATCAAAACTCAAGACAAGGTCTTGCCGCTGTAGCTGAAAGAGCCACCCTGGGAGACAGTAAGTGACTGCCTTTCTAATCCTTCAGGCCTTACTCAGAACAAATAAATAGCGGAGGTGAGAAATTAAACCGAGACGACAAGGTGCTTCTCTCCTTGGATGAGTGTCAAAGACCCTCCTCCACAGCAGGTCCTGAGAAGCTGGCTACACATGGATAAATGGTCTGTGAACCAAAGCCATGAGTCGAAATCTAGGAAAAATAGAGTCCATTTCCAGGACTGGGGGTTCACGGTGCTGAGGGGCTGTTGATACACACTCTCGGTCTCACCTCCTCTTGCTGTGCCTTAAATGTAAGGCTTTTTCTGCTTGTTTTCCCATCTAGAGAAAGGGGGGGGGAGGTGGGAAGGGGTAGCTAAAACAAATAATTGAAGAATAGAAGGTAGAGTGGCAGAAATGGTACCAAAAAAAAAAAAAAAAATGAGGAACTAGACAATGTGAAGCAAATCTGGCTCCAAGGAGGGATTCTGAGTAAGTGGAATTATTTTGGCTCCCTTTGCTCTATCCCACTACTCCCAGCGCCCGTCGAGAGTGCCCCTTGCTGGACCCCAAGACCTTCTCCCTGACCTGGGGCAGGTCTTGTACCTCCAGGCCTCTCCTTTCTTTCCCCTCTTTCCTTGCTTCGAAATTTTCAGATAATCTTAGATAGCTTCTAAAAGGAAAGGCAGTCATTTTTAAACTAATGTGGAATAATCCATACCCCCCCCCAATTAATCTGTAATTTATGACATTCAGGAAGCGTCGTGAGATCATTTTAAGCAGAGAGGAATTCCATGGAATCCCTTCAGTGACACCCAAGAAACCATGAGTGCTCGCTGTGGGGTCAACACAGGCCCCTGCTGCCAATACTGGTTCCAAACACAAAAACATAAACTGTGAAACTCTTGTAGCTTAAGAGCCATCCACTTCTCTAGATTCTGAAGATCACCCTTCCTTTTCAGATCCAAATATGGTGACTTCAGACTCTACCCCAAAACAGGATGAAAATATCCTTAATGTTCTGCAGATTTCAGGGGGAGAGAAATCTTGACTGGCCTATTTAGCGATTTCCTTCTTAAATGTCCTGTGTCGTACCTGGAGATTCCTTTGCGCCTGCTGGTCCAATCTCCCCCGCTGGTGAACACCACCCTGATTTCTTCATTGCCTTGGGCATAACTTGCAGTAACAGTCTTGTGTGTTTTCCCAGGTTGGCAGTCATGGTGGGCAATTATAATACAGTACCATGTGGATGTCAATTTAAATTTAATATTAGATATTACACTTTCAATAGTCATTTTTTAAAAGATGTATTTATTTGAGAGAGAGAGAGAGACTGTGTGTGTGTGTGTGTGTGTGTGTGTGTGTGTGTGTGTGTGCAGGAGGAGGGGGAGGGGCAGAGGGAGAGAATCTCAAGCCGACTCTGTGCTAAGTATGAAGCCCAACATGGGGCTTGATCTCACAACTCTGAGATCATGACCTGGGCTGAAATTAAGAGCCTGATGCTCAACAGACTGAGCCCCCCAGGCATCCTTCAGTAGTCATTTCCAATAATAGGAGGTGAGCTTTCTCAAGACCCTTACCTTGGCACTGCTGCTCTTCTTTCCTGGCTTCCTGGATCTTTCTCACGTGCCTTATTACTTCTTTCATTCCTGCCCCTTTTCCTCTCTTTCTGTAATGTTTTTCTCACCTCCTATAGAGAGCAATTTCATTCTTTGTTTTTCAAACCCTCTTCTAAAGGTGGAGAGGGGCTTTCTGTTCACACATATACACGAAAGGATTATCAGAGCAATTCTTTAAATATAGAGCTTTCTCCCAAATATGAATTATGCCATCACCTTAGAATGAAAAAAAAAAAAAAGATGCAGTCAGTTTTTGTGCAATAAGAGCATTTTTAATTATTGACTCTGGTAATCTAATTGCAAATGCAATCACCTTTTTCTCAGTTCAACTTTTTGAAATCTTCAGCCTCTCAAAATCTTACACAGTGGAACTGTTTTCCACTCTCTCCTTCTTGAAGCTCCTACATACTTTGGTTCCCTTGGCATCACACTTGCTTGGATTTTTAAAACTCATTGAGCATTTCTCTTTCATTTAATTTCTTGAGTTTTTTTTCCCCTGGTCACCAAGCCCAGTGATGGTAGGTTAAAATACAAGCTGCAGGGGGTACCTGGGTGGCTTAGTGGGTTAAGCCTCCGGTTCTTGATTTCAGCTCAGGTCATGGTCTCTGCATTATGAGATGGAGCCTTGGGTTGGGAGTCTGCTTGAGATTCTTTCTCTTCCTCTCTTTCTCTGCCCCTCCCCCCATTCGCACACCTGCTCTCCTCTCTCTCGCTTCCTCATGAATGAATGAATAAATGAATAAATAAATAAAATCTTAAAAATAAAATACAGGTTGTAGTCTCAGCATCAAGTAAGTTCATAAAAGTGAGAGCGGGTCCCAAAAGTCAACAGGCAAAATTATCAAACCCATTCTTTCATCCCTGACCGCTCCCACACTTAATTAAAATATACAACTAAGTGTCTATCTGGCTATTTGTTTTACTTTTCAAGTGATAGGCTCTATTAATGCTTTTCATGCTTTCTCTCCTCTTTGTGGATTTGCCAGTGGTTATAAAGCATTCAGTCATTCAAGCTGGTAATACTGCATTATCATTGAAACATCTGTGCCCCCGTCCCTAAGATTCAGATGACAACTGGGTCTTTGCCACATTTTCATTCCAAGCATCCTCACTTCTGTCTTTTCCTTTCTGTTTCCTTTGCCAGCACCCTGCTCCAGCCCTGTATTGCCTTCCTCTTCTCCAGTTAGCCATGGAGACACAAAAGTCTTCTTTGCTCCCAGTAGTGAACAAAGAGAACGGATCCTTGAAACTCAGTGAACATAGTGTTGTTTCACTACAGAATTTCCATAGCACATGAGCGTTCTGTTACTTTTGATACAATTGAGTCTGATAAGTGTTTTTAATGGGATAAAGCAAAGTTTACCTGAATTCCTTTCCCAACCAATTGGCCAGTCGAGAGTTGTGCCCTGGCTGGACTTCTGGAAGTTGGGTCTAGTGTGGAAGCGGACAGGGAGGGCTGCTAGATATGGAATGAACTGAAAACAAAACAAGAACTTGGGTGAACACAAGCTATGAAACTTGCCTTGTATGGGAGAGGACTCCAGCAGGAGGGTGAGGTGGCAGATGGCCTGCTACTCAGTCACAGACGAGCCCATGTGCATAATATTGTCTGGTGCCAAGGACCAGAAGTACAAGTCACTTTAAAGAAAATGGGGATGATTATAAGAGCACAGGTGGCCTGAAACTAAAGTCAGAAACCCAACACACATATGGCAGTCTTAGGGTCTCACTGATATATTGTCCCGTTACTCTATTAATTCTATTGATCATTGGTAAAGACATTAATAAATAAATGAGAAATATTGATCATTAATAAATGCATTAATAAATAAATATGCCATTCACTGTTCTAGTCAATGAAGATACAGTAATAAATAAACAATCAAAGCCTCCTCTTCTCTCATGGAATTATATTCTGGTGGGAGGAGGTAGGTAAGGAAACAGGAAATAATCTAATAACAGAGAAGGGAAGTACAAGTAAGGAATGAAACAGGCCGGTGGGGTAGAGATTGACTAGAAGGATCTTATTGTAGATTGGATGGTAAGGGGATAAATACTATTTATGCTGAGTTCTGAATAATGTGAAGAAGGAGCCAACCACGCACAGGAGTTCAACCCAGAGAGAAGGAATAGGAAGCACAGCAGTCCGAGACAGGAATGAAAACAACACCAAAAACAAAATTAAAAATGCAGTATTATCGGAACTTGGGGAGCCACCATGAGAATAGACCGAGATGAGATATGAGAGATAGGCAAGTGTCAGATGTTTGGACTCTTTTGGTGGGAGAACAATGTGAGTTTAAACAGGAAACCATTGATGGGGTGTAAGGAGAGAAGTGACACTCTAATTTTTTTTTTACCTCCTTTTATGACCCGTAGCATTACTCTGATACCAATTCTATCATTGCTTATCTTCTCTGTTTCTCCTTTCTTTGTGAATGGCTATATTTTTCACTCAGAATTCCAGAAGAAACCAAGTAATTGACTAGGTAATTAATTACCCTTAATCAGGCTACCTCATGAGTTGTTGGATGAACCATGGTGGGGCCACTCTTGAGTCAGCTTTCAAGTCTTGAGTCCAGTAGTGGACACACCTGTTCAAGGGAACACTTAGTTGCTTCTGTGAACTGGGAGCTCAGGGCAGGTGCATTTCAGTTAGAATGGATAGGGTGTCAGGAAAGGGAGACTGATGTTTTCAATTTGTACCTTCTTCTGCATGCTTAAAATTAAAAAGCAAACCAATTAAAAGTAATTAAAGTAAAATGCATATAATATTGTATATTACATTATAAACTGTAAAGTTTTCTATATTTTATTATTAACATCGTGTATATTTTACATACATAAAATAATTACATCCTATGAAATTATTTAATTTCTGGTTTACAATATATATTTTCCCAGAAAACAGGGATGATAGTTTATGTTGAATCAGATCCAGTTTTCTTGGCCCTAGATGCATGTCTGGCAACATGGCTAAAAGAGATTAGCTTGTGGTTTGTAGTCCTTGATGGAGATGTCTTTGTGCATCTTCTTGGCAGCTCTGCAGATAACCTACCCATATACATCTGGTGTATTGCTGTGAAATGTTATACTCATAGCATCTAAAACACCTGTTCCTTGTTACTTTCCTTGCTGAGAAATAAGTAGTTTACATTTTATCTTGCTCGCATATTTTGATGTATCTTAGATTCCTGGATCAATCTACTCAGCCATAGGTTAATCTAACACCCATGGAATAAAAAGATGTCCCTAAGATACCAAGCAAGATAATGGCCAAGCCCAGAATAGAACCTGTGTATTCCATTTTCTATTTCAATAATTTTTATAATTGTGTCTGAAGAGGGAAAGGCGCATGGGAAAAATAAAATAATGCAACATGGGGGAAAATGGAAATGTAGGAATTGGCTTTGGCTGGGAAAAGGCAGTGAACGGGCTAATAAAGGGGAAATGGTCCATTGAGAGAAAGAGACAATGGGATGGGAAATGAGTATAAGAAAAAAGGAAGTGTCCAATATAGAAAAGTAGACAATATGACCAAAATACACATTTTGAAGTCAGTGTAATCCCCTTAAATATCAAGAGAATTTGTTGAATATGGCGATGTTTTAATTAGCTTGATTTCTTTGAAGGGCTTTTGTCATGAAAGTGAGACATAATCAAGGATTTTCTTGACTGTGGTTCTATATCCAATTTAAGTGGCATGGCTTGACTCATCTGTAATTGCCTGATGGCTTCCCAAAGGCGGTAGATACAGAGTAAAGCAGGCTTATTGACTAGGAGAGCTCTAACCCTTATAACATAAGGTTATATAAGGGCTATAACCTTTATAAGGTTATAATGGCAAGGGTTATAGCCCTTATAACCCTTATATAACCTATAACAACTGTCTGGGCCCTATTAGATGATCAGAGTTCAGCAAAGGCCTTTAGGATTCTCTTTCTTCTTTTCTACTATGCTTTAAGCATTTCCTCCTATAGGGATTTGCTTTGAGGACTAAAGAAGCAGAATCCTTTGGTATTTACTCTCTATAAAAAATATTCTTTTGTTTCATAGACATGATATGCTGCTCTAGGCGGGAACTGACAAGCTTTTTCTATAAAGTGTCAGATAGGAAGTATTTCAGGGTTTGTTAACCATATTTACCGTCAGGGCCCAACATGGAGTTCCAGCTACTCAACCTCACCAATGTAGTGCAAAAGACACAAAAAATTTTACAATACCTAAAGAAATGGATATAACTGTATTCCAACAAATTTTATTTATAAAACCAGTTTATGCGCATTTGAAATTTTCAAGCTAGAAGAACAAAAAGAAAATAGAATAAAAAAACTGAAGAGAGCCTGTGGACTTATGGGATACATTCCAGCGAATTAATATATGCATCATGGTAGTCCCAGAAAGAGAAGAGAAATGGTCAGATAACTTATTTGAAGAAATAGTGTCCCCAAACTTTTCAAGTCTGAGAAGAGAAATGAACATATAAATTTAAAAAGCTTGGTCTAGCTATGAAAAGAAACAAAGATCACATCAAGATGCACTATAATCAAAGTGTCAAAAATTACAAAGAAAGAATCTTAAAAGCAGCAAGAGGAAAGTAACTGATCATGTAAAGGAAGCTTTTATAAGATTATCACCAGATGCCTCAGCAGAAACCTTGCAGGTCAGCAGAGGGTAGGATGATATATTCAGTGTGCTGGAAAAATTAAAAAAAAAAAACTGTCAAGTAAGAATGCTATACCCTACAAAACTCTCTTTCAAAAATGAAGGAGTAATTATGAAATCCCCAGATTTAAAAAACACAAAGACTTCCTCAGATAAACAAAAGCAACGAGAGTTCATCACCACTAGATTTGCCCTATAATAAGTACTAAAGGGAGTCCTTCAACTTCAACTGAAAGGACGCTAGACAGCAACACAAAGTCATATGAAAGCATAAAGGTTTCTAGTAAAGATAAATATATTAACAGATATAGGATCCTATAGAATTATAATATTGATGCGTGAGTCACTTTTAACTGGTGTATAAAGTCAAAAGACAGTGCAAAAGGTAAATCTGTGTTAATAGAATAAACAATAAAAATCAATGTAATTTGAGGAGGCAGAGATGTAAAGTAGAGTTTGTGATTAAAGTTATTATCAGCTTAAAGTAGATTGTTATAACCTTATGGGAACTCTTGGAATTCGCATATATATTCACAGTATAACCTTGGGAATACTCTTGGGAACCACAAGAAAAATACCCACAGAAGATGCACAGAAAGAAATCAAAAGGGAACAAAAGCACATCACCATAAAAAAAAAAAAAAATCAAGAAACACAAAGAAAGGCAATGAGAGAGGAAAACAAGGACAAAATAGCTACAAGGAGAAAACAGCAAAATGGCAAAAGTTCTTCCTGATCAGTGATTGCTTTAAATAAATGGATTAAAATCCCTAATCCAAAGACATATGAATTAATTTAAAAACAAAGCAAAACAAACAAAAAATAAGATCTCATTGTATGCCATCTACTGGAGTTTCACCTCAGATGTAAAGATACACACAGGCTGAAAGTGAAAGAATAGAAAAAGCTACTCCATGCAAATGGAAACCAAAAGAGAGCAGAGTGGTCATACTAATATCAGACACAACAGAAAAAGAAGTTCTCTTGTTCTCCTTTCACTCCCCCCCCATATATACACACATACATACTATTTACTATAGTATCGAAAAGAGTAAATACTTAGGAACAAACTTAATCAAGGAAACAAAAGACTTGTATACTGAAAACTCTAATATGTTGCTGGAAGAAGTTAAAGAAGGCAGAAATAGATGGAAAGACAACCAGTATTCGTGATTGGAAGACTTAATATTTTTAAAATGTCCATATTACTAAGAGTGACCTACAGATTGGGTGCAATCCCTATCAATGTTCTGATGGCATTTTTTTTTTCAGAAATAGAAAAATCCTAAAGTTTATATAGAATCACAAGGGAAATGAATAGCTAAACCAATCTTGAAAAACAGAATTAAAAGCCTAACACTTCCTGATTTCAAGACATATTACAAAACTGCAGTTTCAAAACAGTGTGGAACTGACATATGGACAGAAATATAGACCAGTGGAACAACACAAATCCCAGAAGTAAGCTCTTACATATATGGTCAAGCGGTCTTCAACAAGGACGTCAAGACCACTCGGTGGGGAAAGTACAGTCTGACAAATAATGTTGGGAAAACTATATTTCTACATGCAAAAGAATGAAATTAGACCTTACCTTGTACTAGGGACAAAAAAGAATTAAAAATGGACATAAATACCTAAAATATAAAACTGATAGAAGAAAATATAAGAGAAAATCTTTATGACATTGCCTTTGTCTTGGTTATGATGCCAAAAGCACAGGTGAAAAGCAAAATAAAAAGAAAAGAAAAGCAAAATAGACAAATGGGTCTACATCCATCTTAAAAACTTATACATTCCAAAGGAAACAAAACAGAGTGAAAAGGCAATCTATGGAATGGAAGAAAATATTTGCAAATCATATATCTAATGAGGGGTTAAAATCTAGAATATATAAAAAAGTATAATTCAACAACAACAATATAATGGGCAGGCTTGAAGAGACATTTCTCCAAAGGAAAAATGCAAATGGCTAATAAACATGTGAAAAGATGCTCAACATCACTAATCTTCAGAGAAATACAAATCAAGACTGTAATAAAATATCACATCAGACCTATAAGGAGGGCCATGATCGACAAACAAAAGAAACAAAAAATGAAAATAACCAGTGCTGGTTAGGATGAGGAGAAGTAGAACCCTTGCATGGGTATAATGCATGTAAAATGGTATAGCCAGTATGGACAACAATATGGAGATTTCTCAAAAAATTAAAAATTGAACTACCATATGATCCTGCAGAGCCTGAAAGAGATATTGATGCACTCATGTTCACTGGAGCATAAAATTCACAATAGCCAAAAGGGAGACACAACCAAATGTCCGTGGCTGGATGGATGATAAAAAAATAAATGGTATGTACATACAATGGCATATATTCAGCCTTAAAAAGGAAATTTTGTCATATGCTACATCATGGATGAATCTTAAGATCATTATAATAAGTGAAATAAGTCAATCACAAAAAGACAAATACTGTATGACTCCACTTATATCAAGTATCTAAGTTAGTCAAATTCACAGCAGTAGAAAGTCGAATAATTATTACCAAAGACTAGGGAACAGGAAATGGGGAGTTGGTGGATATATATATCCATCTATATCAATGGATAAGAGTTTTGATTTTTCTTTTTCTCTTTTGTTGTTGTTGTTTGAGAGAGAGAGGGAAAGAGCAGTCATTTGTGAGTGGGGGGAGGGGGAGAGGGAAAGAGAATCTCAAGCAGACTCCCTGCTAAACATGGGGAGCCTGCTGAGGGCTCGATCTTACAGCCCTGAGATTGTGAACTAAGTCAAAACCAGGAGTCGGTTGCTTAACTGACTGAGTCACCCAGGCGCCCATGGAGATCAGGTTTTTCAAGGTGAAAACATTCTAGAGACCTGTTGCATATCAATACAAATATACTTAACTCTACTAATCCATGCACTTAAAAATTTAAGAAGGTGAATTTTATGTGCCTTTTTACAAAAATGTCTTTACTTTCTTTTTTTTTTAAAAAGACTTTATTTATTTATTTGACAGAGATCATAAGCAGGCAGAAAGGCAGGCAGAGAGAGGGGGAGGCAGGCTCCTTCCTGAGCAGAGAGCCCGATGTGGGGCTTGATCCCAGGACCCTGAGATCATGACCTGAGCCGAAGGCAGAGGCTTTAACCCACTGAGCCACCCAGGCACCCCATTCTACTTTCTTTCTTGTAGTATATTTTATTTTATCTTTTCAAATAGGCTCCATACCCAACCTGGGTCTCAAACTCATGAGCCCCCCTTCCTCTACCAACTTAGCCAGCCAGGTGCCCATGTGCCTTTTTTTTAAATGACAAAGCAGGTCATGGCCTAGATTTGGCCCTAGGACTATAATTTGCTGATTTTTGCAGAAGAGCAATCATTTCTGAGACAGAAGGGAAAATGAAAAAGGAGTGCTTTCCTTGTTTCCCAGGGACCTTGAAACAAAGCATGCATGGTTTTGTAAAATCTCTTAAGTTGTGTTACAGTTAAAAATGGAGTGTTTGTCTGAATTTTAAATATGCTAATAAATTAATTGATTTTGTTGCTTTTATGTAACTTTCCACGTTCGGTGTGTATAGAGTGGTAAAAGTTCAAAGATCTTGATCTGAATCATCACAGAGACAATTAGGGATGGCAGTAATTGTTTAATTTTGGTATTATATTTTGCAAATGAAGTTAGTTTGAGGTAACTTGGATCCTCTGCTATTTTTTTAGTTTTTCATTTTGACTTAACAAATGCTTATTGAATGGCTGCTCTGCCCAAGACACTCCATGTGGGAAAGGCCCATACTTTCCAACTTTCATGTAAAATCCATCTTTTTGCAAAATTTTTCTCCCTCCTTTTCTCTTTACACATACACACACACTTGCACACACATCCACAGTTTATTAAAAATTTTTTCTTTCTTTTTAAGAAATTTATCAGTTTGCAGTAAACTTTTTTTGGTGTGTGTATAGTGTTATAAGTTGTGCAAATACATAGGATCTTTTGTCTACCACCATAATCAAGATACAGAGGGTTTTATCATGAAAGAAGAAAAAAAATTCTTGTGCTATCTCTTTATAATCAACCCCTATTACACTCTAATCTCTGGCAATTGTTGGTCTGTTCTCTGGCTGATGGTCATTGTCTTTTCCACAATGTCACATAAATGAATTCATCCAGTTTATAGTCTTTGGATATGGCCTCTCCTTTAGCGTAATACATTTGGAATTCATTCATGTTAAAAATACCAGTAATTTGATATTTTGTTGAGCAGTATTTCATTGAATGCAAGTACAACAGTTTTTAACAAGAGGAACATTTTGATTATTTCCAATTTTTTTAGGTATTATGAATAAAATACTTTCAAACATTAAAAAAAAATGGAGTGTTTAGCTAAATGTTCTGTATTCAAGGAGGAATATTCTGGGGAGAAAGTCCTTTGGACCTGTAGGATAGAGGAAGTAATGACTTGCTGTTGAGAGTGGAGTAAATAGGGAGAAAATGATTAAATGTGGTTTATGTTTGCTAAGTCCCTGTAGTGTGAAGGCACTACATGACTTGCAAGAATGGAAGCAAATCATAATTTTAAAAAATATATGCAATTGGATTTTCCCTCTTGGGATGACGTTGGTGATAGATTCCCACATAGTCTAATAGAACTTTCTTCCAATTATGTCCAATATATAAGATATATATAGTAACACTTCTCTAAGGCAATCAAGTGTAACTGCAGAAAAGGTAGAAACAAGAAATGTACCACTTTCATATTATTTGAGGTCCCATGAGAATGAGAAGCACTATATATATATATATATATATATATATATATATATATATATATATATATATATATATAGTGTGTGTGTGTGTGTGTGTGTGTGTGTGTATAAAATAGTACTTACTTGCCCAGTGGCAAAAATATTCCTATTAATTTGTAACTTCTAACTGCAGATTTTTCCTGGCTGTCACGTCAAATTTCTCTGGAAATTTAGGGGAGAAAAAGTTGTTACTTTGGTATTTAAAACCCCAGCTTTCTCTCATTTTCCCCAAATGCTACACTTGATACATCCTGGTCCACAGAGAGGCCTCTGTTATCCATCAGATTTCTCCTTAGAAAGAAAGGACCCCTTTAGGATCAAAAAGGCACAAGCTTTACCCGATCAAAATTCTGTGATTGTGGGAAGCTCAGTATTTGTGCATATTAAAATGGTCAGTATTTTCATAAATTAATACATGCAAATTGCACTGCCGTAAATCTTATTTTAAGGATCTTATGTACCACCACAAATATTCTTTGAGAGTAAATTCCTGGAAATGGAATCTTTTTACGCATATTGCCACTTCCTCAGAAGGGCTGTATTAATAGATTTTCAACATCAGTGTAGGCATGTGGCTGCTTCCCAGAAAATGATCCCCCTACTTCTACCGTAACAACAGTTAATCCAGACTAGTTATTTTGGGAACAATGGTATAGTTCTCTGGTAAAGCCACACATTTGGTATTTAGTAGGCACATGGAAACTTCCATAGCAGAAGCAGGGGACAATTTATGAAATGGTGCCCCAGTGGGCTTCAAAGTCTTCTTCTGCTTGACAAATTGGTGCACTGAATCAGAGAGACGACTAATTAAACACACCTTTTTATGAAGGAATCATCTTGGAGAGATAGAGAGCATAGCCTCTATGCTAAACAACTTAATGAACACTGCTGTCTTCAAAAATACCATAGAACTTCCTTCATGACTAATGTAGACACCTAGTCAATAGTTTTTTGTGCATTGCATTGCCAGGAACCATGCTAGGAGCTAGGGAGTAGAGACAAGAATAGGATACGTACTTTGACTTAGGAGCTCACGGTCTCATGGAGTAAGCATCTGAAGAGTGGTCGCTGATGATGCTTGGGGACCTGGTCACATAATCCTTGCCCCATGTGTTAGGCCCTTGCCTGCACATATGAACTGATGGAAATGGGCTCTGTCCTCCTGTGAGCCCCCCCAAAAAGGGGAAACATCAGGTGCCTTATTATTGCTCACCTCTCCCCCATGGCCAGCTATTGAAATGAATGACCATAGTCATTCACCATTTGGCATTTTTTTCTGTTTAAAACTGGTGCATATGAACATCTATGTCAATTTTAGTCTAAAATGTCAAATATTTCTATAGGTCTATGAAAAAACAGCATCACATAGCAGAATGAGTGTGATCACTAAATCCCTCATAAGAGCAAAGAATGAGGAGAATTTTGTCTTTAGCCAAAAGACCCATTTGCCTCTTGCTACTCACATCTTCTCTTTGAAAATCAGCGCCATATTTTTTAGGGGCTTTAATCCGTGATTACTGATTTTGGAATGTCAATAAAAGCTAGATTCAAAGCAAAAGGAATAATTTCCCCAATCCCATAGTGATTTAGAATACGTGGGCTTGAGCAGAACATTCTCAGGTAGCTGTGGGTCTTTCAGGAGTTTGTTTTCCTTAGCATCTTTGCCCTGAACACATCTTGTTGGAATGGCACACTAATTAGAATGTTTACAACATGGTGCTAAAGTGATAAAGCAGAACTCGAAATTACCGTTACGCCTTGATAACATCTGTGTTAAAATATGTATGCATGTGAGAAAAACTGGAAGGGAATAACCCTAAGGTAAAATTATTTATTATGTTAGAGGCAGGAAATTGACGTGATTTATTTTTCACCTTTAAAACTTCTTTAATATTGCATTCAGACTGCTTCTACCATTTTGAAAGTTTCGTGATGATAATGTCAACCATAAACACCTCTGAGAGAGGATCAAAGTTATCACCACGCCCTGCCAAGGTTGTGCCTGGACTTTGAAATTCCACCTGTTAGGGGCACCTGGGTGGCTCAGTGGGTTAAAGCCTCTGTCTTCAGCTCAGGTCATGATCTCAGGGTCCTGGGATCGAGCCCCACATCGGGCTGTCTGCTTAGCAGGGGGCCTGCTTCCCCTTCTCTCTCTGCCTACTTGTGATCTCTCTCCTCTCTTTCCAATAAATAAATAAAAAATCTTAAAAAAAAGGAAAGAAAGAAAAGGAAATTCCACCGGTCAGTGACATCATAAAGAAAAATGTGAGCAGCTGCCCTTGGTATCCACCACGCCCAGTCACAGTCTTTTTCAAAAAGAAAGGCGTTTTCAACACCAGAAAGCTATACTTCATGAAGCAACAGAGGCTTCACGGGAGTGTGAGTGGTGAGCACAGATAATCACCATAAGCCATAGGAGACTGACTCACCGCCCTATGGTGGATAAACACTGCCCTCCCTCTGAACTCAGGGCTGTAGGTTTTACCAATGCCTCCCGTACCTATTTCCAGTTTTAGAATGGGATCCAAATTTAGTATTAGTTGATTATGTTATGCTATTCCCCCATAGCTGTTCATTTACCGTGGATAGACATGTGACCTACAGTAACTGAAGGGAAATACTTACAGATTTTCTATATAGGGTGACCAGTGACCATATGTCTTGGTTTGTCTGTGACAGTCTTAATGTTCCTTTTCTTGGTGTGACTCTTAATAGTGCCCCCTTCCATTGTTAAAAGCATGGTGGTTTAGGAAACAAATTATAACTTTATCCTTATTATAAACCATACTTGGGGGAAATATAGTTCTTTTTTTTCCTTTCCCATTAAGTATAAACAAAAATTGATGTAGCCTTGTGTACAGTCATCTTGAAATCTGAGGGACACCTGTCTTAGGGTGACTCAGACCCTGAGATCTGGGAGGTGAAGAACCTAAAAGAACCTAAAGAACGTAATATCTGATGACGCAATTGAGTTGTCGATTTTATAAAGCTTGGATCCTATTCTACCCTGGACTTGTATGAATCAAGAAACAGTATTCTTGTGTCTGACAGATTAACCTGTTCTTCTGTCACTTGTAGGCCAGATGACCCTAGTGATGTAGATCCCAGTGACTAGGTTCTGTTCTCTTTCTGTAACGAATCTCCATATGATACCTGCGTGTCAGACTCTGATACATTTTCTTCTCCATTATGAATGCCCTTGTAAGAACTTTGCCAGTTCTACTGAAAGCACTGTATTTTTTCCAAAAGAAGCAACAATTTCCTATCGTTAAGGACAAATGGAAAACTCCTAGAGCACTATTTCTCAAATTTCAATGTGCACAAGAATCATAGGAAGATCTTGTTCAAGTGCAGATGGTTCTCCGTAGGTCTGGGTGGGGTCTGAGAGTCTGTATTTCTAACAAGCTCCCAGATAAAGTTAATGCTTGCCTGCACCACGGACCACGCTAAGTCTAACAAGGTCCTAGAGGACTCATAATTTTTAAAATATTAATATCATTTAATAATCTCTATGGATTTTAGCCTCCTATATTATGAATTATTTGGCCTCCTCGTTTCCTTTCAATTCACAAAATCTGTTTAACTCTGTTTCTGGGAGATAATTTCCCAAGGCGATCCAAAATAGACAGAAGTTGGATGGCTTGGCCTGGAAGATACATTGGAGATATTATTCGATGGAATAAATATTCCTATTTAGGATATAAAGGAATATTGACTTTTTTTTCTCTCAGAAAAAAAAAAAGGAAAGATTCTCAGTCTGACTTTTTGCTTGTTGGACAATAGAGTTCGGTATAAAGTAGCGGGCGGATTGCTGACTCCCGTCCATATTCTGGCTAACAATGCAGCATTGTCACTTGATTTCACCTCATGCCGAAGGTCTTTTTCTCACCTTTAACTATGTTGAGGTCAGACCACGTCCAAACTCCTTTTCAGAACCAATGCTCTGCAAACACAGTAAGCAACTTTCTGCCAGTGGTCTCAGAAAACATTTGAGGCCATGAGCTTTGTGGCAAGACTAGCCATTTTTCCGTGGAACGAATGATCCCTTGGGTTCCTCTGGCTTTAGTGCCGCAGCCAAAGCTGGCACGGATACACCTGATTCCCAGCGATTGGCTCATGAAGGTAGGAGATTTCTCAGGCCAGCAAGACCAGTGATTCCCAAATTTCTGTGGGCATGAGGCTTGTTAAAACAGACATTCCCTGGGCTCCACCCTTAGGATGTCTGATTCACTAAGTCTGGGGTGGGGCCTGAGAATTGGCCCTTCTAAGTCCTCAAGTGATGCTGGTGCTCCTGGTCCAGGGACCACTGAGCAAGGCTGTAAACCCCAATGGCAAACCTCTGGTTCTTACTTGATTGGATGATGCTACTACCCTTCACAATTCCTCTATGAATGGAAGATCCCATGCTGTCTCTCTTGGGGCCTACGTCATGGGTCAGTTACTGAGTTTGTCCCTGCCTCTTGTTCAGTGGATTTTCAAGTCATTTTTATGGACACAATTTTTAAAAGTAGAAAGAAGTATCAAGATGAGCATGCAAATTACTTGTAACTCTCTCACAAGGGCTTAGAAAATATTACATGTTGATGTGTTTTCTCTTGGTTTTTCTTTTTTTTTTTTTTTGAATTAAGCTCTATATATCATTTGGATCCCTGGTTCTTTTGCTTTCCTCTTCACAGTACACAGCACGATCACTTTCTAGTTTATTTGAAATCATGATTTTAAACGGCTTCATAATACTTTGACATAATTATTAGTACAGTTTAACTACATGCCCTCTAATGGAATACTCTCTTTCAGATTTTTCATAATTTTAAATGGCCAAATGACATACAGCTTCACCCATAACTCTGATTACTTTCTTGAGGTGTAGTCCTGAAAGTGAAGTTACTGGCCTAAAATATGAGCATTTTTAAAATTCATAACTCCTGCTGAATGGCTTTCCAGACAGCCTCCACCAACATATCATTCCCTGCGCAATGCAGAGAAATCTTTCATTTCTTGCCCCCCAGTGAGTCTTCTCTTAAAAATCTTAGCCAGTTTAATAGTGAAATTTTGCATGTCATTATGGTTTTAAATTTATATGTCCTTGGTTATCCCAAAAATGTAAACCTTTTTTGTTTTTTTTTCTTGGGCATTTCTATTTTTATTACTGTGATTGTCAGCTTCTATATATCTGTTTTTTAAAAAAGATCTCATTCCATCTATCTTTTCAGGCTGTATATGCCTTCTGAGGAAAAAATAGAATTAACATTAAACAAAAAGAAAAAAAAACCACTCCTAATCCGACAATACAAAATTAACCACTCTTAACATGCTGTCAGACATTTTACTTTGCATATGTGTGTGCATTTTCTGCATTCATTCATATATTTTGCTTACAAACATAAGCAACATTTTTAGGAGTTGTTTGCCAAAGTGGCCTTACACTGTACCTACAGTTTATATTCTATCTAAATGTTAAAAATATATTATAAACATTTTAATTTTTTAAAAGATTTTATGTATTTATAACAGAGAGAGCGTGAGTGCATGGGGGGGGGAGGGGCAGAGGGAGAGGGAGAAGCAGACTTCTCACTGAGCAGGGAGCCCTTCAAAGGCAGATGCTTAACCTACTGAGCCACTTAGGCACCCAAACATATTTAATTGTTTTTTTCTTGTTGGAGTTCTTTTTTTTTTTTTATTTAACATGTAATGTATTGTTTGTTTCAGGGGTACAGGTCTGTGAATCATATTGAAATCTTACACAATTCACAGCACGCACCAGAGCACATACCCTCCTCTAACTAAAACATCATTTCAATATACTGAATAGAATTTAATGTTGTATATGCATCCTATATCAAACCCATTCTCTGTTTATATCATTGTTCATCATAAGAACATATTACTGATGATCAGGATAAAGTTCTAGAAATAGAATTTCTACATATCCATACATACGTATTTTTCTCTTAATTATAAGTAAAATTTTCTGAAATTTAATGTTACAGAAAGATATGCTACTGTATATTACTAATATTAAGTTCTTAAAAACAGATTATAGTTAGCATACTGCTGCGGCATGATTTACTTTTTATCTTTCCACTTGTCATCATATACAACTTTCCCATCAATGTACTCAGTTATATCTCCATTTAAGAGTGCCTGCCCACTATTCCATCTTATGGATGAACTGTAGTTTAATTTAACATTTCCTTTACTGATAGTTGTTGAGACTGTCATCATATCTTCTCCCTTATGTATCTATGCACATTTGTAAGTATTTCTTGTTGAGAAATAGATAGAGGCGGGAACGATCAGTCATAAACATTTTGAAAACTAAAATATATTTCTAAATTATCCTTCAGAAAGTTTTACAAGTATATTCTCATTAATAGTGTGTTAGAATGCCAATTTTCATATGACAGATGGACATTTAAAAAAAAGCGCTACCTGTATGTTATTCAGTGATTTGAATCCAACTTAGGAAATTTGAACCAGCCTAGGTTCCCTTTACCAATACAAAAAAGAAGAAAGGAAAATAAGGAAGTAGGAAAGAACATAAGAGGAAGAAAAAGAAAAATGTTGCCATTTTGTTATTTAACAATTATAACCTTGTTTCTGCAGCTTTGATTAGTAGTAAAAATAATTATGTTTCATTTTATATATAACTTCGACGTAGAAAAATACTGTACAAATGATATTGCTTATTTTATTCCTGAGTCACTGATCCATTAATGAAATACCCTTTGCCCATTTTCCTCCTGAGGTGCCGGTGTCATTCTTATAGATTTAGAGGAGCCTTTGGAAGCTCAAGGTCTTTATTTTTTTTTATTAACATATAATGTATTATTTGCCCCGGGGTACATGTCTGTGAATCCTCAGGCTTACACATTTCACAGCACTTACCATAGCACATACCCTCCCCAATGTCCATCACCCAGCCACCCTATCCCTACCCCCCCACCTCCCAGCCACCCTTAGTTCGTTTCATGAGTTTAGGAGTCTCTTATGGTTTGTCTCCTTCCCCATCCCATCCTGTTTCATTTCTCTCCCCCACCCCCCCCCCCAAACCCCTGCCCTACCTTTCAAATTCTTCATATCAGAGAGATCATGTGATACTTGTCTTTCTCTGACTGACTTATTTGGCTTAGCATAATACCCTCCAGTTCCATCCACATCATTGCATATGGCAAGATTTTGTTTCTCTTCATGGCTGCGTAGTATTCCATTGTATATATAGAACACATTGAAGCCCAAGGTCTTTAAATCACTGGCATCGCTGCCTGTGTTAGGCTCCTAACAAGTAAAAAATATGTATGTATTTTTATGACACATTCATTAGAGTAGATATTTACCTATAAATTATTTCTAAAAGAGCTGATTGAGACAAACTTTGAGGTGAGCCTTTTGCTCCATTTTTTCTTGTCAACAATGAGTTCACAGTAAATAGGAACCAAGAGATGGTCTGAGGCTTCAGGGAAAGAAGGTAGTAAGAGGCAGAAGGCAGTGATGAAAGAGCGTGGGGCAAACTCTTTTACAAACTGAAGACACTGGGATGATTCAGTGCAGTGGAGGGGTGTTAGTCAGATTAGATTATTTCGGTTGCTTCCTGTTGCCAATCCATTCTTTTAGCCAATCATATCTTAATGTGATAAGAACCATGCCAGTCACGTATATATGGTGGAGGTGTAAAAGCATTAGATGACCCGCCCCAGAGGGGTCCTGGTCTAAACGTAAGGACATCTCATTAATGAAATGCTGGTTCAGGTTGAGATCAGCTGTGAGGATTCTGCCGTTCAATGCTAACCGGTCCTGCTGTTTTTTTGTCTCCGTATTTCAAGGAATGGAAAAATGCATCATGTATTCATGGCCTTCAGAGTTCTTAAGGGCCATACTAGTGTCATATAATTAAGCCTAAGTGCTGCCTTAAAAGAAGACTAAAATAACATCTGGCTAATAGTCACGGTTGACTTTGGCCTTCCAAGGTTTGGAGAGAGTGTGTGGTCCCTGTTGTATGAGATAAATTCATGTTGTAAACATTGACTTCAGGTGGAAGTTATCTTGTGTGTTCTTTTGTCCCATCCCGTTAGCATTTATGGAGAATCGGGTCACATGTTCATTTGGAAAATAAGGAAAAAAAAACCAGTGAATTTGTTAAATGAGATTAGGCCATCTGAATTGTGAGCTCTCTAGTATTTTCCCCTTGATGTTTCTGTGTTCGAGGTTTGAAGTCTAGTCTTTATTTGCAGGGGTTCTTTATTTTGGGAAATATATCTATTGTTTGCCATCCTTTGAAATTTCAAAAGGCTGATCACAAATTATAATTTATCAGATGAAATAACATGGGGACATTTGAAAAAAATCAGTGGATCTGATGACCTTTGATGATGCCTGCAGCTATGAGATAATACAGAAAAAAATATCTCTGGGAAAAAAATCTGGTGGATGAGTTCAGAAATAGTGCTCAACATTCAAGCAGATAAACTTTTTTTGTTTTTTTTTAAATGGGTGTCAACGATTTAGAGAAGTCTTATTTGCAAAAACAGATTCTTTTCCAGGTAAAATGATAAAGACTTCAGAAATTCATCATGATGCATTTTCTCTGCAACCAACAAACAGAAATAGTCTATTTCCTTTCATTAAAATTGATTTGATTTTAATTTTGACAGTCACTGGAAGTTAATCTATCATCTTTACTTTTGACAGTGAAGCAAGAAAATGGCTTCTGTGAATAGGATTTTTCTATGATTTGGGCGGCTGTGATTACTAGAAGGATTTCTGCGAATAATAGATGCCGATAGACTCCTCATTTCCAGCCCTCTTTGCTTCTTTTGTATCAAATCGCTAATAACTAGCTTCATCTTTTGCCACCAAAACAGAATGGCTTTTTTTGTTTGTTTGCCCACAGAACTGAATTGCACAGTGCTGGGCAATGAGTTATCACAAGATGATAATCCACTTCTCCGGGAACAGGTCTGTGAATCCATAGGCACTTCCACAAATAACAGACTACAGGCTTTTGAGCAGACACTTTTATACCCCTTTTGAAAGCTGTGTATTAAATCTGGGGAGAAACTGGCTGACGGAGAGAAGGCTACACCAAACAGGCCTAGTTCCCTGATGGTGGAAGCGTTTTCTCCTGCCTCAGAGGGAATGGTCCATGAGAAACTTGATAACTCGCATGCATTTTAGACAGCCCATCCATGCATCTAGGGTTCGTTCCCAGCCTTCTCTCCTCTTAACGATTTACAGAGCAACAGTCAAAGATTTAAAAAAACAGAACTGATTAACGATAGATACTTTGCATTCTAGTTCTGTGACCCATAAGGAAATCATTTACAAAAACATGCTGGAGAATCGTTTTTTGTTTCCTTTGTCACTTGGGATCTCTGTGCATATACTTGTATCAGTCAGAGCACTGGAACCACTGTGAGTTATGGGATAAGGGATTCATTACGGGAAATTAAGGCTTCCATGGTGTGGTGTGGAGGGGGGGCTGGGATGGGGGGCTCCAGCGGGGAGTCAGAGGCCCAATGAGGCAGAAGCCAGGCATAGTGGACGGTGAAGGGGAAGGTCGCCTCTGTGACTTTGCTGCCCCACATGTGGTGGTGGCCTTGGGCTCCTGTTGGCCAACAGTAGGGCCAGCTTGTCGCTGGAGGCTGCATGGAGGAGAGCGAGGATCCCCCGGTACCCGCCAGCATCCCTGCATCTCCCTTCCCCCCTTCTAATCATGATGACCTTCACACACAGAGTGGTGGTGCCACTTCACTTGTGCTTCCGGATCTCATGAGCATCCCTCCCTGGGCTTTAACTCAGAACCACAGAGAAGGGCTTTCTGGGAAATAAAGTTCCAGCTTATCTAAATTGACTCATTGCAAACTCATGGGTATTTAACAGAGAGAACAGATATTCTATAGGAAAGTGATATCTCTATCCTAGATCATCGCCCCCTGCAATAAAAAAGAATGTCTTGAAAAGATTCATCTTAGAAAGAAATGTGGTAAGGTTTTAGAATATTTTTAACAGCTTTTGAAGAATACCTTGACTGAAACCATATAGCTTTCAGCCTTTATGCTGTGCTTCCTCATTGACAGAGGGCGCTCAAAGTATCAACAACTATAGTGGAGTAAATACTTCAAGGTCACATTTTCATGAGGGTGATTCTGAGTGGATTGTATTCCGTGCTTCTCTTCTCATGGCCTCCTATACATAGAAACAAGATTTCTCAGGGGCGCCTGGGTGGCTCAGTGGGTTAAAGCCTCTGCCTTCAGCTCGGGTCATGATCTCGGGGTCCTCGGATTGAGCCCCACATCAGACTCTCTGCTCAGTGGGAAGCCTGCTTCCCCCTCTCTCTGCCTGCCTCTCTGCCTGCTTGTCATCTCTCTGCCTCTGTCAAATAAATAAAATCTTTAAAAAAAAAAAAAAGAAACAGGATTTCTCAAGGGTGTACATGTCGCTTTCATATAACACCATTTTACAGAACCACCAGTTTCTGAAAAATGGGGGAAGAAGTTATTTTCTCTAAGTTCTAATTCATTTAGGAAACAAGAAGACACACTGGTTGAATGGGTTTCCCATCAAGATTAGACGAGAAAATAAATATATTTTCAATGTAATTAGGCAAACAACCAAAAATTTCCCATATTAAGCGAGGTCAGTTTTTGCTGACGTATCATCATAAATATTGAGAACTGTTTCTGAGCACAATCTACTGCATTTATTCAGTATATGTCCCCATCAGAGGAGAGCGGAGGTCCTAGGTACAGCCTGGTGATTGACAATGCACTTTTCTGGCTCAGCCATTCTGAGAGCATTTTGTACCCCAGAGACAAAATTATTGTGTATCTAAGCTTTCTGTAATGCTTTGCAGCTACAGTAGCTTTTTCTGGGCTCCCTACTCATTAAAGGCATTCCACATTTTACAAAAGCACTGAGACAGATCTCTCTCATTCAGCTCACAAGTGTGAAGTTGCAATGATGCCTGACTCACCATGCGCGACCTTGGAGCTTTTGGAGTAAGGTTCATCAGCTACAGTGATGATAACTGTCTAGTCTCTTCTTGCCTACTCGGAGGTGCTGATGGCACCTTGGACAGTGAAGAAAGTATCCTGGTGCAGCCCAGCCTCCTTGGGAGACTCCTGTATCCCGAGGTAGCAGAGCCCTGACTTGGTCCACCAGAGCTGTGCACAGAAATCTGATGTATGACTCACAGACTCCACCCCCCGCCAAAGGAAGGGATTCCTAGAAACACATTAGGACATATCCATAAAGCAATCATCTTCCTTAAGGAAAGAAAAGCTCAGAGGCACTGAGATTTGCTGGTAAATTTACTTGTGGGTTGGTGAAGATTGAGATATTCGGTTCCATTTCTAGTCTTCTGCCTCTAGTTTCGGGAGCTATGAGTTTGTCACCCTCCCAACATGTGCCGTCCCTATCCTATGTTGCTTTGGTAGAGTAGAGTGCCCTCCTACCTGTGCTTGCAAGAGCGTGGAAACACGGATAGGTTGCCAAGGTGGGCAGCCTCGCTTGTGTGAAGATATCTTTGGCTAAGTTCAAAAGCACTCCCCTTTTCGGCTGTGCATGTATGAGTTCTTCTTAATATGATGCAAGTTGCCCCCCCCCCCAACGCAGGCAGAAACTGGGCAACTCTTAGTCTTTCTTCTTGATTCTGGCAAGTTACTTCTGGTCGTCTCAGAGGCAGGGAGTAGCCCCAAAGTCAGGGTCCTCACTTCTCCCAGGAGGCTTTGGGGGACTTCCTGTGGATAAGAATATTGACTGCCCACACTGATAGTGGAGAATCCCCCTGGATTTCACTGCACCGCCTCCCTTGCCCTCAAAGTTAGAAACGACATATCTAAACATCCCGAAAGTCTCCTTTTCTCCATGAAATCTTTCACTATGAAAATCCTTAATTCCAGTGAGTCTGATCACTTAATGAACCCTCTTATCTTTTTTTGCTGTTCCACCTTCTGAATTCCTTATGGAGCGAGCCAACTTAAAGTGCCCATTGATGGAATGTTTCAATGGAAACAGATGCAGACCCGGTGTTGCACGCCAACACAGAAAAGCGGCATCCACACTTCTTAGGATTCAATCTGAAAATTTCGGTTAATTAATTTTAGCCTAAATAACTGCGACAATGTGGAAAATCCATGATGGGGTTTATCGGAAGAGATGTGTAGGCTACTCCTTAGGAAAATTCCTTACAATTTTCTTTTCTCTCTTAAGTATTTTAATCCTCAGAGCAACCTTTCCTATCTTTACACTAGAATGGAATGAGAAGAGAACTATCACAGATTAGAGCCGAAGTACTTATCACGAACAGCGGTTTTTGAATCTTTATAAGACTCCCCTGTAATTCCCACGGGAGTTAATGTTTCAGCGGTTTTGTACAAAATTAGACAAAAGCGTGGTTTGAAAGTGAAGGTGCGCCAAAGGTCTGGAAAGCTGTACCTGGATTCATGACATTGCGATAGTTCTTCTAAAATTTGTTTTAAATGAGAGGTCATTTTAATGTTATTTTATGTTAATTTATTTTTAAAGATTTTATTCATTTATTTGTCAGAGAGATCACAAGTGGGCAGAGAGGCAGGCAGAGAGAGAGGGGGAAGCAGGCTCCCCGCCGAGCAGAGAGCCCGATGTGGGGCTCGATCCCAGGACCCTGACATCATGACCTGAGCCACACGCAAGCAGGAGAAGCTAAAAATTATAATTCCTGAGAATTATAAATTTGTAATCACTGCTGATGTGGTTTCTATGGATTCTTCCTATTTTCCGTCTTGGTGAGGGAAGAGGGGAGGATGCTACACAGAACTGAGAAAATTCAAGACGACTTTTATAAAATTATACATTCTGTGAAAAGAAAACAAGGTGCCGGTGTGTTTACTAAGGAAATTGTGGGGAAGTTGGTCAATCCTCATGGGGAAGTTGGAGATCAGCCTGAGACTTGGGTGGGGGGTGGGAGGCACCACAGGGCAGACGCCTGATAAGAGAGAAAGGTCCAGAGTAAGAAGGCATCAAAGGACAGTGTAAGGTAACTTTGTTGATCTTTCAGGGAAAGACTCATATCCTAACAATTACAAATAATCATGCTAAAAAATAAGTATCAAGGATGGCAGTCTATACTTGCTATTCCCCAGATAACCTGCTTTGGGAGACAGAGGCTCTCAAAATATCAAATGACTTCATTCCATAAGAGTTACTACACTTCATTTTTAAATATTTTTTAAAAAGATTTTATTTATTTATTTGACAGAGAGAGCACAAGCAGGCAGAGAGAGAGGAGGAAGCAGGCTCCCTGCTGAGCAGAGAGCCCGATGCGGGGCTCAATCCCAGGACCTGAGATCATGACCTGAGCCGAAGGCAGAGGCTTTAACCCACTGAGCCAGCCAGACGCCCCTCATTTTTAAATATTTATATCATATGATAAGGCTCAGTTTTTTCCATGAACAAATACTTGTCTTCAAAAGTGCTCTAAAGTGATTTCCAAAATCTGCGACAGGTATTTAATTTCAAATAAAAATGAGGGGTTTCTGGAAAGTAAAAAAAAAAAAGAAAGAAAGAAAGAAAGAAATGAAAATATGCTAGTGATAATAGCACACATTCACACACATTCTAATTACCAAATTATCCTCTTCATTGCCACTGAATAGAGATGGGAACTTCTTTTTACCATAGATGTTGGTTTCAAAAAGAAAAAAATGAGACAGTATTGCTCAGTATGGGCTAGTGGGCTTTTAAAACCCATAATCCATGAATACCCAGAAAAGGAACTTTGACCTCCGTGGAGAAGGATTTGCAGCTGGCAACATTGCAATCAATAATATCATATTGTTTAAGTACAGTGATTATACAGGTAAATGGTGGTCCAAGTGGACAATTCAGGCTCCACTCCATTTTCTATGCCCTCTTCCCAACCCTGCCCTCTCCCCCAGTATTCATCTCTCCGGGCCAGAGGCCCCACAGTTCCCCTGGGACTGGATATTGACAAACAGCGACAGAGGACTGAGGGGAGGCTGGGACGTAGGAACAGACAAGTGCGAGGTCGGGAGAAATGGTGAGTAAAGGACGAAGCTGATAAGCAGCAGTGACAACAGGTGACAATGACAAGCGCTCAGCTGTGCCTGTATGGCGAACAGAAGGTGTCTGGCATGGTTCTTTGAACGACCTCCCTGCTTTAATCTCCCTAATGGAATTTCCACATGCCTACTGTGCAGCTTTCTCCCTGGATTCCTGCTGTTGGACTATCCTGGTTTGCATTCCCTCCTCCTCCCGTTTCCCTACTGCCGGTGATGATTTTCATTACCTGCTCCAATCTGCCCCTAACTCACCCCTGAGATCCTGGATGGACCCCAAGGATCCCATTCCCCACCTGAGAACTTCTCATCTGTTACTTGAAGCATCCCTCCGGTGCATATCTGTCTCATTTTCCTGTGCTAGGCTGGCTGAGAAGTTTGCACTTACAAAAATATTATGATCAGGCTAAGAGGTGAATCAGCTCTCAAGAAGACAATTAGATGAGTATCAAGGAAACAGAAAGGGGCCAAGTCAAGGCAATTAGAGAACACCCTGCACAAGTCAGGAGTTAGGTAATCTACACATTCTGAGGTTAGGAACATGATAGGAGACCAAAACCATTCTCCAGCAGACACTTATTAAACATTTACAGTGTTCCAGGCACCTTGATTATCAAGTCTGATCAGTTAATGATTGTTTACATGCTTTTTGCAAGGGCAGGAATTAATTCAGGGCATTAACGGAAAGCCCAAGTATGTGGACAGGTAGTATAAACATGCCTATGTGAAGAAGAAATGCTCATTAAACTAAGGGAACAGTCTGGAAGTAGCCTTGGGATTGCAGTCCCCCACTTCTCACCTACAAAGCAAGGTTGGCTACATTGAGCACAGCATGGATGGACCCAGGGCTCTGTACCTTTAAGAGGTACATTCCAAGTGATTCTGATGTGCAGCCAAATGTTGAATTACTGATTCAGCAAACCATATTGATTCATACAACAGACATTTGTTAAACATTTGCTACAAGTTTACGTGCAAGGATAAATTAGAAAGGAATCCTACTTCCAATGCAGTTGATAGTCTAATAATACATAAATGTCTTTAAAGTAAGCTGAAATTTAAATGGCATAAAACAGATATAGATAGAATTGAGAAAAAAGAAGCATTTACTGATGAAGTTTCTAGAAAAGCTTTGGGTGGCAAAAAGAGCATTTGAGCTGGAGTTTGAAAAATGATTCTAGTGAAATTACTTTTAATACAAAGACAATCCATGTGTACTTTTGAAAGATTATATAATACACACATTCACACACAGATACACACAAAATAGTTCCCTGGTTTACAGATAACTGAACTCATAATATAAATATGAATGTGTATGTAAGCATAGGTGTAATTATAAAAAAAAGATACATACATACTTAGATATGTTTAGTTCTATAAAAATGGAATCAATTTGTAGAGGATGGTTTGTGACTTAATTTTTTTTTCTAGCAAATACACTGTGGATATCTGTCATGATCTATAGCATCGTTTTTTGTTGCCTGAATACTATCGTCTATAGAGGTGTATTATGATTTATTCAGCTAATCCTAGAATGTTGGGAATTTGGGGTTGTCTTTTTTTCCCTATTCTAAACATGCTGAAAAGAAAATGCTTAAAAATGAATTCATTTCTTTAATGATGAATGTCTAGAAGCGGAATTTTTAAGTCAATGCATATGCATATTGTTAATAGATCCATAGGAGGCTGAGATGTATCCCAGTGGTTGAGTAATGTGAACTGTAGACAAGGCATAGGAAAGTCTGGGCCACTGGGGATAGAGGGTAATGGGTATTATGTTTTGCCTAAAGAATAGGGTACAAGGGGATGTCTTGGTCCATTCAGGCTGCTGTAACCAGAATACCATAAACCGGTTGGCTGACAAAAGATAGACATTTCCTTCTCACAGTTCTGGAGGCTGGAAGGTCCAACATTGGGGCATCCATCAGTGGATTCAGTAGCTGGTGAGAGGTCCCTCCTGGTTCAGAGCTGGCAGCTCCTGGTGTCCTCCCTGGTGGAAAGGCCAAGGGCGCTCTCTGGGGTCTCTTTCATGGAGCACTAATCCCGTTCATATTGGCTCCACCCATGTGACCTAATCACCCCCAAAGGCCCCACCTCCAAATATCATCGCCTTGAGTGTTAGGATTTCAACATATGCATTTGGAGTGGGGTAGGGGTGGCAGGACGCAAACATTTAGACCAGAGCAGGGGAGTAACAAAAGGTAGAGCAATATGGCTGAAATGTTAGGATAGGACCAGGACTTGCAGAGTCTTCAACGGTTGATCAAAGAACATAGGTGTATCAGCATTCGGTGTTCAGTGGCTTTTAATCTGAGACTATGGATAGTCTCTGCAAGTTTCCTGCCCGCAGAATGGCTCAGGATTTGGGATAATCCCAGAGTTTTTGATACCACTGCTTCAATGCTTAATATTGCTGAAAAGTCTCATAAGCGCTTTGGGTAAACAACAAAACTACCCAGTTTTCAGAAACCATCAAGGCTTGACTGAGTGGCCTCAACTAGCAGCTGCTCTCTCGTAGGGGAGGAGCCTGATGTCCGGGAAGTCCCCACAAGTGGCCCACACTGCGGCTGACAGCGATTTAATCCAATGGAGCAAAGGAATTCCCCATCATACGTTTTCTCCTCCTGGGCCACGGAAGAGCCTTCTGAAGCAGAGGCCGAGACACTTCTTAAACCATAACAGGAGGGAGATGGAAAGTCCACAGGGACAGTCAGAACCGGCCGTTTTCATCTGGGAAGAAGTTTCATTATCCTTCTTTCCATTTCCTCTCACCCTGGGAATCCATTCGCAATCTGGCATTCCTCCTGACAGTTTTATGATGTTGTTTATTTTAATCCATGGTTCATTATTTGTGTTGGAAGAGCCCTCCAAAAAAACTCCTGATGCCACCGAGGCTTAGCCTACGAGGTGTCCCATCATGCCCTCTCTTGTTGCTTCTCACCCCTGGCTGCGCTTTTACATTGGGTGAGGGAATCAGGCTCTGGGAGAGCTCCCGAGGGCCTTGGCATTGATGTGCGTCTTCTTTGGACAGTTAGGCAAATCCAATACCCACTGATTATCTCTACATAGAGATATGTAGAGATCTCTCCAGAAGGGAAATCTAGGGCGTTTCCCCTCTTAACGTAAAAAAAAAAAAAAAAAAAAAAAAAAAAGACTGTTCAATTCAATTAAGTAATAACTACCAGCCCCAGAAGCAGGCCACTAAAAGGCATTTCTTTCTCTCTGAGTGCTTTTCCTTGCCGGCAGCAGACGGGTTTCTGTGCAGCTCCGGGCCCCGTGTTTGATTGACTCGCTCCCAAGCTGATGTTCACACTGCTGTATTCATCTTGCTTCGATGGCTGTGACATGCCACCCGGATGCAGCGGGGCTGACAGGGAATGTGAGGGAGACCAGACAGATGACAACGTCTCCAAGCTTCAGAGCCAATGCAGGGCGATCTGTCACCTGACGATGGGCCACAGCCTGTCATTTATTTACTTACAGCTTTAATGTGGGTAAAATGAGCAGGAGAAGGGGGGACAAATGACAAGAGGCAAAGAGAAAGTGAGTGGTTGCAGGAAAGAAAAATCTGACAGTCTCTTTTCTGCATCAAAATATCAACAAGAGCCATTTCGTACATCTCAATGGGCATGCCCGCCCAGAAGCCAATTATTAGAAGCATTCTGGGCAAGAAATCAGATTTGCAAAGCAGGAACTTTGGCCATTTAGTCTACGGGAGGAGGGGTCGACAAACCACACTGCCTCTTGATTGTATTAAGTGCTTTGAATTTCTTGCACATTTAATTTCTGCAATATTCAGCGATCGTTTTCTCAAGCACGTTTTCCTCTTAGTTTTTTTTTTTTTTAATCTGTACACATTTTGTAAAATAACTTTTATGTGCTATGGCGATCACCATCCAAGTGTCCTGTTACCTTTAAAAGTGCTAGAAATCTGGTCTTGAAGACAAAAACCTTTGAAAGCCACTGACCTAATTGTTTTCTGAGATGTCATCCTAGTTATAGGAAAGGAAGGCCTGAAAGTAGGGGGAAAACAAAAATAGATATTTTAACTACGAAGTCAGTTCTGCGGGAGCAAAACAGTGATGGTGACGATTCATATTCAAAGAAAACATTGTGCACAAAAAACATTGGTCTTCTCCTGTATCTAAATGAATAAAGTATTCTGGAGTGAAACAAATCTGATGAACAAAGAATTTCACGAACTAAACATACGTAAATGTAGACATTTGTACAAATGTGTACATGTTTTACACATGGACAGATCTGAGCCATCATAACCTAGAGTTTGGACATACCTTTCTTATTTTATAACGCCAGCTCTTATGTTGTCACATGGCCCTTGGGGTTGGGGGAGGAGGCCCCAGGATCTTCCATACACCGATGACCTTGGATCAAGGGCGTGAAGTGCATGGAGAAAGTGTGACCAGAAGTGCACCTTCACATGCCCAAAGACCATAAAGCATTCACAGATCATCCCTAACAATGGAGTTGATGAGGCCCAGGTGTGGGGTCCAGCGTGATGTCCATAAAATCCACCATGCAAAAATATCAAGGAACCGACATATTTCCTATGAAACATTGCCTCTGGGAATTGTAACTAACCTGGGGTGCTCAGCGTCCAACTCTCCGAGACCGAGCATTCTCCGTGAGGCTCCAGCTCTTTGTGTGTTTTTCCAAATACCTCTTTCGGCATGTCTAGATTTGCTGTGCGTTCTCTGTATACTAAAGTCATCCCCCTTTCCGGCTCTCATATTTGCAAGACCCAGGGAACCATTCAGCAGGCAGCCTGGGATACGAAAGGTCTCATCTTCGCCCCGTGAAGGCAAAAATCTCTAAGGAAGTTAGGCCCAGAAGTGTGGCTTTCCAGAGTGTGGAATCCTGCATTTTTTAAAAAAGATTTTATTTACTAATGTGATAGAGAGATCACAAGTAGGCAGAGAGGCAGGCAGAGAGAGAGGGGGAAGCAGGCTCCCTGCTGAGCAGAGAGCCCTATGTGGGGCTCCATCCCAGGACCCTGAGATCATGACCTGAGCCGAAGGCAGAGGCTTTAACCCACTGAGCCATCCAGGTGCCCCCTGCATTTTTTATAGTGTGGGTCTGCTTTGGGCGAAGGAGTGGTTCCAGTTGATGCCGAGAAGGTTGTTGGAGATCAGACACCATTCACCCTGTGGCTTCGTTAGCCTAAATGTCTCCCCTCCTCCTAGACATTTTTTTTAAAAAAAGATTTTATATATTTATTTGACAGAGAGAGAGAGAGAGATAGCACAAGTAAGCAGAGTGTCAGGCAGAGGGAGAGAGAGAAGCAGGCTCTCTGTTGAGCAGGGAGCCCGATGTGGGACTCGATCCCAGGACCCTGGAATCATGACCTGAGCCAAAGGCAGAGGCTTAACCAACTGAGCCACCCAGGCGCCCCTCCTCCCAGACATTTATGTGCTTTGCTGCTTCAGGCTCCAGGCGGCCATCAGAAAAGAGGAGGCTGTGCCACGGCTATGGGGGCCCCTAACTGAACTTAGAAATACAAGATATTTCTAGAGTACAAGAAATACACTCGACCTGTCACTTCTCCTAGATCTGTTGCCGAGAGAAGGGAGATATTACCATGAACCTGGATGATCCAAGGGTCCTCTGAAATACAAGACTCTCACCCAGCAACCTTCTGTGTAGTGTCCTCACTTCCTGGCGTGTATAATTTGGCATATTCTTGCAAATGAGCCAAGTAGTGAAGTAGATGGAGTCCCTTGAAGTCTGAGCTGCTTGGACACCTCATTTTTTTTCTGAAGACTTTCAGGAGGAGGGAAGAGAATTCTGTCCCCTTCTCCGTATTTGGCTGCGTGTGTCTACTGCTCAGAAGGGCCAAATCACCTGCCCTTATTTTCTTGCCTTGGCAGCAGAACATGATGAATCCTATAACCTTGCTCACGACTTAGCTGGATACTGTTTGCCTTGGATTTATGTGGACACAGGTGGTGCCCTGAGGGTCCAGGCCTTTATGGGGAACACCTGTGTCCATTTCTTTTGCCGGCATTATTGCTGGGTATGACATACGCGAGGTGGGGCCTTAAGTTATATTTGCAAGATCAGCAAGGTGAAGAGTGTTAAACATTAGGATTTTATTACACCTAAGCTTTATTGTTCTTCTCAAGAGCGCCTCATGGTTCTTTAGCCTTTTTATATCTCTGGTTAGATGTTGTTAATGGTGACATGGGAGGACTAGAACCAGAGGGAAGAGGGGCAGAGGACGCCCAGAGCTGACCCTACCTAAGAAATTTCCATTCCAACTCCTCTGTATATTAGTACCTGTTTTCTAATTTGCCAAATATTTCAGTCCCTAAGATTACACACTACCACATAACCTATCATCATTTTGATAAGAGTTATGTAAAAAAATTATTTATTGTTTCTTCTTCCATCAAGTACTGGAGGAATTCCTATGCATGGCGCCCCCTGTAAACTCCAGGAGCCAGGGCCCTGATCTCCATCCCTTTAATTGGTAATTTTTTTTTTTTAATTCACATCCTCTCTCCTTTTATAAACTGAAACAGCTCTTTCCCGTTTCCTGTGTTTCACATTCTTTTTGCGGCAAAGGTGAAAAGTAAAAGTAATTATCATCCATTGGGGCCTCTTCCGCTGAGACCATCAACTGTATCCAAACCTTCACTGTATAATTTCTGTCACTACCATTTTTATTCTTGACCCGTATGGGATGCTAGTTCCTCCCAGCATCAGTCTGTTTTCATGAAAAGCTCTAAACACAAAATTATTTTTAAGGTCATGATAGATGGGACGTTAGACCGTGTCATATACTTGTCAGTGAATACTGCTTCCCCGTAAAACCTGGGGGCAGGCTAATATGTAAGATATTTATCCTAACTAGCAGCTGAGCACAGATCAGTGAGCAGAGGTTGGCCCTAAATAACCGCTAAACCCTGACCAATGCCGTCCCCTGAAGTTCCGCCATGTAGGGGAGCATCTCAAGGTGGGAGGACAGGAAAGCTGGTGTCCCTGGACAGAACACAGCCCATGAAGGCACATTGCCCTCTCTATTAGTTTCCCAGGGTTGCTATAGCAAATAAACACAGGTGAGGTGGTTGAAAACAACAGAAATTTATTATCTCACCATTATGGAGGTTAGAAGTCCAAAATCAAGGTGTGATGGGGCAATGCTCTCTCGGAAGCCTCTACTGAAGAATCCTTCCTTGGCGTCTTCCAGCTTCTGATGGCTCCTGGCGTCCCTGACTTGTGGCCACACCACTCCCACCGCCGTCTCCACCCTCACATGGGCCTCTTGCCTGGGTGTCCCCATGTCTTCTCCTCTTCTTAGAAAGACACCAGTCGTTGGTTTGGTGGCCCACTCAACATCCGAGATGGTGATTTCATCTCAAGATCTTTAATCTGCAAGGGTCCTAGCTCCAAAGAAGGTCCCATTCTGAGGTCCTGAGTGGATATGATTCGATCCGTCACACTGTCCCTCACGTTCACTGTTTCTCAGAGTGATATTTGGCAGGTGCAAATCTTTTCCCTGATTTTTCTCCCTGAGCAAAGTGGGATGAGAAGTGTTCATTTTTTT
>CM053608.1:118568728-118585441 GCA_028646535.1 Procyon lotor | reverse complement strand
TTTTTTAAAATGCACATGGTAAACAGAAAAGAATTTGAGAATATCTGCTTGGGGATTGGTCACCAATATTCTTTCCTCTTGCTTATATGGTAAAATTGTGGTAAGAGAAATAAAATGGAAAGCATTAGGAAAGATATCCCTTCTAAATCAAACTTACAAGACAGTTATGTCAAAATATTTAAAGAGAAATTTGAGCTTGCTTCTTTGAATATGTCTTTTTTTCATACCAAGCTATAAGCTTGAGAAGGCCACACAGACTTCCGGCCAAAGCTTTGCAGTGCTGGTTTCTTCAAATTCTTAGTATTTGTGGTTTATGATATACAATACATGTATATGAGTACATAATGTGGTTTTTTTTTTTTTAACGATTTTATTATTTTTTGAGAGAAGAGAGAGCATAAGGGGAGGGACAGAGGGAGAAGGAGAGAAAGTCTTAAGCAGATTCTCCATCGCAAAGGATGGATCCTGATGCTGCTAATCTCACTACTGGACATCATAACCTGAGATTAGGACCCTGAGATCACAACCTGAGCCAAAACCAAGAGTCTGACACTTTAACCAACCATGCCACCCAGGCGCCCCTAAAATGTCTTTAAAACCTTTCAATTATGGTGGTTGACTTTTTTCCAAGGATCTAAGGATCCTTCTATTTATTTTTTATTTTTACTTTTTAGAGAAAGGCAGACTGCCACATACATTGCCTCATTTGGATGTGTCTTGACTCTTGGAAGCTTAAGTACCCTACGTTCTCTTACAAAGGGACCCTTGGAGCTTGTGTGGATGTTCTATCAGGGAGCGCAGCTACTCCCATACCCTTGACCTGAGAAGGGTCCTCCTCCATCTGGGAAGCTCGAGCCCTTCGATCGTGTGTGTAGCTTCGAGAGGGACACACACAGAGTGATAAGGGAAAGAGGAAGGGGACACCTGCCTAGCCAGCCAGATCAGTCAAATCAATCCCACTGATCAATGGGATCATGTGGGGTGACAGATGTCACAACCAGATTGCCCTCACATCCTAAGGATCCCTTTATAGGATCTGCTTTTCTTAAATTATCAATTATATTGAATATTCTTGAGATAATGTCTTTGGATTTCAAATCCAAGTGAACTTTTTCCATATCAATTATTTTAGTAAAAATGAAGCTCTGATTTGCAAACCATGTCTACAATTGCTGGAGTAGTCATTCTATGGTAGCTTGTATGTCAAGAAAAGGCATATACAGCAAATAGACATGATTACAAAATATACATTTTCAAAAAGGATTCAGGACCTCTTTAGGAATACACCCACTAGTAGCTCCTCTCTTCTCAGCCCCAATTTCCTATATTTTGGGATAAATTCCATATGCTTTGAGGAACTTGATACATTAACTCTAGGATACTATGGTCTCCTAGTCAGCAATGAGTAACCATAGACTATGTGGGTGGTACAGATACATATGTCTGTCTGCTGAAACTTCTCCTTGGCTGTGCTCAGCTATCATGGTATGATATGGCAAGGGTGCCATATTGCCAATGGTCTTTTTTACTGGGAGCTCTTTGGGTGGGCCTCAAAGCAGCTCTATTAGAGGGCCAAGGAAACAGGAAAGAGGTAGCATCTGCTTACCCAGCCCTCACCAAGGCTCCATTTATGACCCTCAACTTTCCAACCTTCCAAGCAAAAGAACCAGTCACCAGTCTTGGAATATCCATTTCCATCCCCAGACATTCTTGGATTCTGAAGATCTACAAGTCAACTGAAAGTTTCTATAAATGAGATGTGCTACCCACCAAGCAATCAACATTAATGGTAAAGCAAGGGATTTCTGTGCTCTCCTGGAGAAAAGAGCTCTTTCCATGCAGGAGGGAGTCAACTCCTTACCAGTCATTTATCCCTGTTGATCATACTCCCAACCAAGGAAGCTATAGTAGCTTACTCCTGGACTTTTCCACCTGCTTATCCTGAGCGTGGGACAATTGTGACAACAAAGCAAAACAAAACAAAACAAAAAAACAGCTTGACCAACATCACATACACAAGCAAAAGCCCCAAGTTAGGTTTGTTTGTTTTTATGCAACACTAATGGTTGGAAAATGCTTTTCTGTATATAAAGGGATCTTGTTTTGATTTACTAACATTACAAAAGCTGCAAGCTTATCAAGCTTATCATCATATTAGGAAGAACCCCCAAAAATGTATCTCTTAAATACACATCTTCCTTGACTTACGATGGGTTTACAACCTGACAGCCCATTGTAAGCTGAAAATATAGGAAGTCGATGCATGTATCAACCTAATCTACCTAACATCCTAGCTTAGCCTAGCTTACCTTAACATGCTCAGAACACTTGTATTAGCCTACAGTTGGGCAAAATCATTGAACACAAAGCCTATGTGATAATGAAATGTTGAATATCTTACATAATTTATGGGCTACTGTACAGAAAGTAAACAACAGAATGGCTCTGTGGGTACAGAATGGCTCGAAGTGTGTCAGTGTGGAGGTTCCTGATTGCCCGGCTGACTGGGGGGTGTGGCTGCCACTGCCTGGCACCAAGGAGAGGATCATACTGTGTATCCCCAGCCCCGGAAAAGACCAAAGTTCAAAATTCAAGGTACAGTTTCTACTGAGCGTGTATCACTTTCGTACCATCACAGAGTTGAAAAATCATAAGTGGAACCATCCTGAGTCAGGGACCATCTATAAATTACATCTCTTGCCTAAATTTCACTTCACCCAGAGATTGTTCATAGACGTTTCACTTTGACCTTGGTCAACATGGTCAGTTTAGAATTAGACATTAAAAAACATGTTTTGCATCGGGTAAAAATTGGATCATTTATAAATCCAATTACAGAAATGTGTTTTTTAGTGTTCTTAAAATCATCATTAATATATGTAAGCTACTTGGTAAAAACAGTCTCTATTACTTAGAAGCTTAAAACATATTCTGATGGTAGGAAAGTTAAGGTCAGTTTGACTGTGAGATTTTAGGTAGGATCTATAAGACCTTTGATCTATGAGGACAATTTGGGGACATCAAATCCAGACTGATGAAGCTGAAATCTCTAGACAGCTACTCATCATGTCTAAGGAGTTTTCCCAGGCACTACCAGGAAGAGCTGAAGGAACCAAAACTGAAAGTTGTTAGTTATTTGGTTACTTAGATATACCCATAGTCCAACAGCATAAGCAGTATTTAATAAAAGAGAAAGCAAATTAAAAATGAGTTGGATTGAGAAATTTGATTAACCCAATTTCAATTTCAAGACTTTAATATTTTAATAGGCTTAAGTCTTTTGCTGTCAGTCACATGCATAATTACTTTCTCTCATTTCTTTGAATTAATAACAGAAAAATCTCAATAATCTCTGTAGAAAAATACACAGTCGGAAAAACTGATCTGAGTGAGTATAACTGTTATAAAAGTTCTGTGTTACCTTACATATGGTCCATGGTAAAAAAGAAACATTCATAAACATGCTGACTATGGTGAGAAGTAAATACATTGCTTTCTCTACGTATCATTATGCCGGAGCAAGACAAGGTTTGTCTAGTTAGTCTTCAACTCCAATACTTAGTGTCAAGATTGAAACAGGAAAAAAAGAAGAAAATAGTTTTCAGCATACAAATCCCAGGATGCAGGCTGACTCCCCGCAACAATTTCTCCCATCTTCTTAAGTACGGGATATTGCCCCAGTCCCAGAAAACAGGCAAAATTCAATTACTCAGTCATTAGTCTTCGAAAACATATTTATATGGTTTACTGATGTCAAGTTTAGACAAAATTCAATTACTCAGTCATTAGTCTTCGAAAACATTTAGATGGTTTACTGATGTCAAGTTCAGACAGTGTCAATAAAAGTCTATTAGAATCATGAAGAGTGGCTTCAAAATACATATTTTACCACAGAGAAATTAAGCACATAAATGAATCATAGACTCACTCCTAATCCACTCTAGATGGAAACCTCTTAGAGAGAGAGAACAATGAAGAGAAACTATTTATCCAGGGGTATTCTGTACTTGTGTGTCACTTGTGTGATATGTGTGTGGGGTGTGTGTGTGTGTGTGATCAGCTTCTCACCCTATACCTCAGGGCAAGAAATGCTTAATTTGATGTTAGAAGCACTCACTTTCCATGGATATTCCCAGGTCCTGCCTCTATGCCCTAAGGCATGGTTCGAAAGGAAATTTGCCAAGCATCCCTGTTTCAGTTTCCCAGTTAGGGTATTATCACTTCACTCTGACCTTGTTTTCCTCTCTTTCTGCCATGGAACTTACTAGAGACTTGAAAGGAAAAGGTAGAGCCAGTATTTGGCCACAGTAATTGGGGGGATTCTTTGGCCTCACGGAAACCTTTAAAACATTCATGGCTTCTGAGAGGCCAGGGAAAGAATGATAGGGAGGGACCAAGATTTCTCAGAGCTGCTTTCCCAGGAAGCACAGGTGTCTAAACATTAGCAAGGGCTGTTCAGACGTAATAATGCCTCCTATCGGTGAACAAATTCTACAAGTTTTTGTCAAGATGAAGATAGACTGTGAATACTTAATTATTATGCAATTATTCATTCCTATTCTTTTCTAACCCTTTTTTTTTTTTCTTTTAACCCAACACCTTCCTCTAGAGAAATCAGTCATATTCAACCTTGACTAATATGGTCCTCAAACACTTTGTGATCCCCTGGAGAACTTTTCAAAATACCAGTGTCTAGGTCCAACCCCCAGAGGTTTTGCTTTGATTTATCTGGGGTGAACCTGGGCATGAGGATTTTTACCCTCCCCCTTCCCAAGTGATACAGAGCCAAGATTGAAAATCACTGCTCTTTGGAGGAAAACAAAACAAAACTAAACTAAACCCAAGGCTGGGAGTGAGAGGAGTTTCAAATGTGAATAAATCAACACGATCCAATGTTCTATTTCCCAAAGAGAAAGACACCCATTGCTGTAGGAGTAAATGACAGCCCAGTCCCTTTAATTCAGAATTTCAGCTTTGTTCATTGTTTCACAGTCTCCATGTTATTAATTTTCTGTTTCATAAGCCTGACAAACATAATTGTTAATTACATACCATACACTCCACCCTCACAGTGCTGGTTTCTCTCAGAACCCTCAACTGATATAAAGCTATAGTGCAATGCCCCACTATATTAAATTTCAATTTAATTATCTTTATCACAGCATCGCCTCCTTGGAGGAAATGATTAACTCTGAGATGGACTTATAATAGAAGAGAAAGGTATTACAGTGAGCCTTGCCCTAGAGCCCTGTGCTACTATTTAGGCTGCATCTGCAGGCTCAAGAGCAACAATAAAATGGTTGAAAAATGAGCTTCTTTTCCACTTTCTCAGATCCCAGTGATGTGATCCCTCAGAAGTCCCTACTGGCACACACAAAAGTGAATGACATAAAAAATGTGACTTTAACCCACAATTTGTGTGTGTGTGTGCCTGTGTATATGAGCGTGCATGTGTGTGCACAGGCACACACACACACACAGACACACACACACACACAGACACACACACACACACAGAGGCATACTTTAGTCAACAGGAAAGGGTGATTCCTGAATAATTGGCACAGGAGAGAATGGTTAGTAACCCATGGACAGTGCATGTGTGTTACTTAATATTAATCTTTCCATAGTTAAACTTTACTTATTACTATGTAACCTTAAAAACAAAAAGCTGAGGGTATTTTCCTTTTAAACATTACTCGAGGTGACTTTCAATAAGAATCTCTTTAACCTTGGTTTGCAAATTAAAAGAGCTAGAAGCTTGCAAGGTTAGTCGAAGTAATTGTTTCCCTAAATTAACACTAAAGGGGCTTGAATCCCATGTAACGATGATATTAGGTGACTTCGAAGAAACAGACTAGAAAATGGGACCACGGGGCTTTGAGACTCCATGTTATTGAAGCAAAACCACAAAAGGAATTTTATTATCATTAATTAAGCATTTATATAGCAAGTATTTACAGAAAGCACTTTGAAATCAATTGCTATCAGGAGTGGACCGGCACCGTTCCACATATATGCCTCTTCGTTCCTGTCTTTGTTCTCTTTAAACATGGGAAGGAAATTCAGGCACAGAGAAATCAATTGGTCCAAACCTCAAACAATGGCATCCAACATAGGCACAGAATGTCATGGAAACTTGAACTCTTTGATGAATGGAGAAGATTGTATGTAGCTAGGGCTCCAACTTGGGTCTAGGTTGAACTCACCATAGGATATTGGCACGTTTAGTTCGGTGAGGATGTGGGAGGGGGAGGTGAAGATCAGAGAAGGCTCTTTGGTAAGAAGGCATCTTGAGGGAGAATACGTAGAGACCTTTAAGCAGAGAGCCGGTCTAAGGGCAGAGAGTTTTGAGTACACTGCATGCCTGTGACTCATACATCTGCCACCTTCAACCCAAGGGAGGAGTGGCAATAAAAAGTCACACTTGAAATAGATATGCTACTAAAATTTCTGCAACATATTGAAGTGATGCGTGCTTTATCTATTTGGGGTTCTAACGAAGTAGAGATGAACAGAAAAGATAGATTTCCAGAATTTGCAGCTTTGGTATAAGAGGGGAGGGAGGAAGGGGCTTCATGTTATCAATTTAGTCTCACTTTCCATGGGTTTTTATGTATTTGATGGAATAAGATGGTGGGAAATGGGAAGGATCTGGTAGTAACTCAGGGACAAATCAGGGAGAGATGGTGACCGTGCCAGTGGTGTTTATTTTCACCATCAAATTGGTAGGGAGGGAGTAAAGATAAATGATTAGGATCTGGACAAAATCCTTACATCATAAGTTAGCAGCCTCTGTAGCCTGAACACACAATCTTTAGACTCCCTGTTCTTCATTAGAACTTAGTACAATGTTTTGCCAATGGGCGTTTAACAATCCTTGCTCGTTGAGACCTGTATGAGCAATCGAGGTCCCATGAGACCCCATTTGAGTATTTCCCCCTTTGTCTTCTGAGATTCTGTATGGTTTTAACAAAATGCACTGCTAAAAAAAAAAAAAAAACAAAAACACAACAAAATGCACTGCTAAGGGCTCAAGGCAGGAAACCAGAAACAACTTTAAGAATCTCAAATGCAGGGGCACCTGGGTGGCTCAGTGGGTTAAGCCTCTACCTTCGGCTCAGGGATCTCAGGGATCTTGGGATTGAGCCCCGCATCGGGCACTCTGCTCAGCAGGGAGCCTGCTTCCTCCTCTCTTTCTGACTACTTGTGATCTCTCTCTCTCTCTGTCAAATAAATAAAATCTTAAAAAAAAAAAAAAGAATCTCAAATGGAGCTAACAGGACCGGGAATTGGTTACTCAATCTTGGAAAGGCCAAAGGAGTAATGCAGGAGCATCTGATCAGTAGCTGCAAGACAACACATATACCCCATCGGCAGGAGAAGTTAAAGAAACAACACTATTCAGGAGCCCACGGATTCTGTTATGGAGCATGCTGGGTAATCTCCCGGGGCTACTACTCTGCATGACCAGGCCAGTGAGCTCCTTCTCAGGTTGCTGCTGTCAGAAGAGCTTCATAAAGCAAGAAAAAAAAAAAAAAAAAAAAGGAAAGAAAATATCCTATCTTTTATTCCCACCTTCCAACCTCCTGCTAGGGCCTCCTGCTAGAAGAACAGAAGGAAGCCGCTTGGTAAGGGAATCTGTTAAAGAAAGTTTGCAGACTTCCATCTTGCTTGTAAAAGAACGCAGATGCCCGGGAATGGACCTGAGAGGCAAAGACACGAGCAGCCAGCAAACTGGGCAACCGGTGTGAGCAGCAACTCGAGGAGGAAGGAGGGAGCCGACAAGACTGTGGGAGCCCCACCCGATAGACTGAAGTCCTCTGCCAGAGGGGATCTTTTGGAAGAAGTGGTGCGGCGATGGCTTCGGAGTGTAACAGGAACGTCGTCCACGTCTTCTTGCCTTGTGATGGACAGATTTCGCTTCAAAATACTTGCTTCTCTTTACTTGAACTTCAGTTGGAAGCCATTTATAAAAGCAATCACAATACGTATAATATAGTACAATCTGTAATACACTCAGGATAATTTATTAGACCGTTAACTGGCACGAGGATTACCTGTAAACACTCAGAGTCGGAAAGACAAGGCCAACAAAGAAATCTAGTGACTGACACGGAGCCAAATGCAGCATTGGAGGATGGTATTTGATGGAAATAGCTTATGAAAATTCACTCCCATTAGAGGATGGCTTTTTTTTTATGTCAGCTCAATAACTTCCAGGAAATAAATGAAGACATTTTAAAAATCAAAGTGATATAATCATGTAAGAGGAGCTTTATAAAAATTGATAATGGCACAGCATACCAGCTCCAAAGTATGACAACATTAACCACATCAGGAGAAAGTAATGAATTGTAATAAGTCAGGAAACAAGCTAAGAAGTAATTAATATCTCTGAATCCATTTTGTGAATCTATTATCTTAATTTTGTGGTACTTTGAATAGAATGAAAAATACTGAGTAACAAAAGCAAGGTGTTAACTGGATGCTAATGATTTCTGAGGCTTGTGATGACACACGTACCACATCCTTCCCTTCTCATCAGAGACAAGACGATCTCTGGAGAAAGTCATCACGTATATAAGGAGAGAAAAATGTTAAAGCGAGTTAGCATTCAAATAGAACCTGAAAGACAAATACCAGAGCTCTGCAGAGGTTGTACCTACAGACAACACATGGTCTGCGGAGGAAGTTTCCAGGGCAAGAGAGGGCAGTGTCTTTATTGCACATTGATAGACTTTGCCATACGTTGGTATATACTTCGAAACGAAAGCCAGAGCATTGGATCTGAGGTTCTCATCCTGTTGATTTCTAACAACTCTCTGTCATTCTTAGGTCAAAGATCCCAGCTGTTCCCTGAGAAGAAGCTAGCATCACTCCCTTGAGCCCCAGAAGTGGCTTCTGGTTTGCTAGAGACAATCAAGTCAAGCCCTAAGGGGGCAGGAGAGGCAGCTCCCAGGGCACTCCTCCCAAGTGTTTAAGGGGACATCTACCAGCGGTGGGGAACACAGTCGGGGCGGAAGGGGGGAAGGGGAGAGCCACCAACAGCGCTGCCCCGAAGTCAACCTACAACACTTAGGAGCTTCGCACAATTGCTATCATTTAGGCAGGGCCCCGAAAAAAACAAAAACAAAAACAAAAAAAAACACACACACACACACAACTTCAGAAAAGGAAAGGTCTGTAACCAGATGAAGATATTGGAAACTTGTGTCTTACATGGGCATAAGTAATGGGTCTCTAATTCTAGGATAGCCTGTAGCCAGAGAATGTCTTCAACCTTGGAGCACTCCCATCTGGCGGCTGCTTCTCTCCCCAATCTAAACAGCCATCCCAATTTCCCCTTCGGAGAGGATATGTGCCTCTTTTCCACAATATTTGTTCTCTTTATGAGAAACAAGCACGCAAATTATATATTCTGTGAATAAGAGACATGTTTGCATGAATGGGGTAGTCTGACACTTAGGATCTCTCTGAAATCTGGATGTTTCTTTCTGGCAAAGGGAATTCATAATTTAAATCAGCAATGTTTCTTTTTCTGTCTTCTGGTTCCATGAAGCAATGGTGCATCCTATAAACCACTGGCGTTAAAGACTAGAGAAAATATAGCACTTCTGTGAATGTGTACTCTTGGATGAATGTCAGGTTCCTACTCGACACCAAGTGGGGCCACCACTAAACTCAGGTGATTTCTTGCAGTTTCTCCCACCTTTGAGACTTACTACACCGTTTCATGGATTCTCAGCAAAGATTATTTGGTAAAGGATACATGGGTTGTTATTGATGAATGATCCTATGAAGAAATAAAGCAGTTGCTCAAAGTTAACAGGTACCAGCAGCTTAGTTGAGGACAAGACTGGGCTCCCAAAAAGGGAGCAGACAGAACAGCCCAGAATAGAACTGCATAAACAATATTTAACATGTTTTCCGATTTCTCACAATGCAAACACTATCTTGCCTCTTCTGCTGGAGAATATGATAACACCCACAACCCGCTCCACAGCTTATGTTTTAAAAGATCAAGAACTCACATTCGCCATTTATAAGTCAAGTTAGAAATTTTCTGATTGGAAGAGAAAAGACTGAATTATTCCCTGCCCAAAAGAGCTAAATGGTTTCTAATCCAGCAGTGGCCGCCAAGACAGCTCCCAAGCCATTTATCTGTGGAAGGTATAATTATTTTTGATTGTACAAACGGTATCGAAATTTGAATGTATTATGCATTGTGATAAAATGCCCCTTTCCCCTTAGCCTTTTGAGAAGAAGCACACTCAGAAAGCCCGCTCGATGCATTACAGGGACACATCAGGCCATCTGTGAGCTGGGAATGCTCCACTCTGATCTTCCAGCGAGCGGACTGTGACACAGCATCCCCATGGAGCAGAAGGCATAGCGCAGGAGGGTCTTTTAACTAAAGTGCACAGAGGGAAAAATTTATGAGGTTCTTATGTAGTGGTTTGTTTTAGCTCTGAACGGAGGAAAAGTAGGAGAGAGGGAAAGGGGGCAGTTGCGTGACATAAGGATCCAGTTGGGGCCTGGCGTGATTTTTATCATCTTAAAACACTTTTGACAAGACTGCCCTCAAAGCGTGAGACTGTCTCAGTACAGCACGGAAGAAACGTAAGGCAAAAAGTAGCTGGTCTGCAAACAACCCACAAAGCAAATTGCCAGTTGATATTTCCCGAGCTGAAATTCTTTGAGTTACAACGGGAACGGGTTCTGAGTATATAAAGAGCACGAGTCCTCTCTGGTTCCAATAAGGCTTTGTCATGACTTGTAATGAGCTGAACATTGTAGTGCGTGTTCTTAAAAAAAAAAATTGACTATTACTGTGTGTGCAGAAAATACAATGCCCAGGCACCAGGACGTTAACAAACAGCACCTGCACAAACTAAGATCGCAACTCTATTCTCAGCTTATCTTTGCTTTTCGCTCCCTGAGATCGTTTCTGTCTCAATGGGAAAGGAAAGCCGCACACGCAAGCATAATTCGTATGGTCGACGGGAGCTACCCCTTTTGTGTGAATCAGCGCTCTGTAAACAAAACAAAAATCTGAAAAATGTTGAAGTCCAAACATTCTTGGACAGATAACTAGAACAAGCTTCCTGAAGACAATGGTAATAGGGGGAGACTGGAAGTAAACACAGGCTTTTCAAATCGGAACTGGAATTTAGGGGAGGTGCACCGAAATGAGGAGCTATTTAAGGAACTTTAAACTATGCTCCTCTTAAAAAGTGGTAAATTCAAACTTTATTTAAAGCCATTCTTTTTTAAAAAAAGATTTTGTTTATTTATTTGAGAAAGAGAGAGAGCGCACACAAGCAGGGGGAGGGGCAGAGGGAGAAGGAGAAGCAGGTTCCCTGCTGAGCAAGGAGTCCCATGGAGGGGGGCTCTGATTCCAGGAGCCCAGTTCTAGGACCCCGGGATCATGACCTGACCTCCAAGTAGATGCTAACCGAGTCACCCAGGTGCCCCTCTCTAAAGCCATTCTTAAAAATAACCTCAATAATAGAATTATAGAAACAACGGTACAGATAGGTAAAAGGACATTAATGGCAATGATTATACCTATTCATCTTTTTTTAAAAAATGCTAATAATTAACAAACTCTCCAAATCAAATCCATCATCCATCCGTGGCAGGTGAGTGACAGATTTGCTGACTGAGCACAGACGACCCAGGTGAGCAATCAAAACCACTACAGTTAACAAATACTGAATATTCATAATTATTTTCCCAAGAAGGGCCATGCCATGCACTAAATCCTTTGTAGTTATTTTCTTAGTTAGCCTTTTCAGCAGCCTTGTGAGGTAGGTACCGGTTATGCTTTGCATTTGGTAGATAAGCAGCCGAGGTTTCGGACTTAGGGACCTTACGGGTGTGAAACCGCCCACCATGCCGATCAGGGCCACGTGGCTCAGGACTACGCGTTAGGACCTCACCGCTTCCCCTACTGCCAGCCGTCCCCTATTTCTCAGTCACTGTTGCTATCAGAGGAAAAGGGCAAAACAACATCAAGAATGCTGTTGCTTGGGCAAATGCCCAAGTAAACTGTGGAAAGCCAGAGAGGTGACTAAAATGAGAAAGGCTGGAAGTGAATGGGAGCCTCCATAATGGGAATCATGAAATGACACAGAACCTTAGATTGGGAAGAGACGCTAGAGAGTTCCTGGCACACGGCCATGTCGTCTCTGCTTGAACTCTCCCAGCGACGGGGTGATTACCACTGATGAGGGAGCTCATTCCAAAGTTGAGTGACTTGAATTTTTGGAAAGGACACCGTTCCATGGAGCCAAAATCAGGGTCACCGTCACCTCCAGTAATTATTTTTATACAAGTCATACTAAGCCCTACCCCTTGATCATCCAAAAGGGACCATCATTCCACTGTAAACCATGGGGGAAAAGTACAACTCAAAGGGCAGCATAATTAGTTCTGTACATGGGGTCTCAAGGGTTGGATCAGTTTCCATCAGTTGTGTCGAGGCGGGTACACTCTGGCGGCCAGCTCGATCATAATGCACAACCCTAAATGAAATCTGCCAAAGAGCCGAGGGCATCGGATGTTACAAACCATTGCACAGCCTCATCGGGGTTGTGTTGGCAAAGATACACCTGACACCTGATTGAACCAAGATTCAGAACAGGGCAAGGCAGCAGGGTGTAGGCACTGAGTCTATGAATAACCGCTAGGTGGGTGAGGAGCATGGGAAGAAATGATTAAGCCCCATGTAGGGTGAAGGGAGGACACAAGGACTGGCTGAAGAGTGACTGACCCCATACCGCCAGGCTTCCTCAGAGAGCAGGGCTTCTGATGGACAGAGCCAGGCATGGTGCCCCACTTCACGTGCCCACGCTGCACACCCAGCTACATGGACTTAACTTCAGGGAAAGTGTTTGTTCTCCAAGCAAACAGAGGAGGAGCCCACTTTAGTCTATTCTATCAAGATACACAGTGCTGCTTCCTAACCAAATACCTCTCTCCTAAACCGTTCTCTGCACTCTGTAAACCAAATGTCAGATAGGACGTTTCTAGAGCACTAGCGCACTTCTATTTCTAGAGCGAAATAGAAGACTTGCTCGCATCGTCTAATATTTTACGTCTGTTTTGTCTGAAATGAAAACTTAGCAGTGACTAAGTCTTCATTGTATTCTGGGTAGAGCTACATCAAGACAACTCCGGAGTGTGGCTGCTTAGGGGAGCTTCACAAAGCAATGCAGCGCTGCTGGTCCCCCCTATGCACACCCCCTCACCCCCCACCCCCATCTCCAAGAGGAGCTCCCACTGACCTCCAGAACTGGCAAAGTTCTGTGGTCTCACTCTGAGCTGTGAAACATATTGCTGGTTGTACAGACTTCTCAATTACACAGTCTGTGTGAATGAGTTGACTGATTTTTACGAACAGACATAGAAGTCTCTTTTTTAAAGATTTTAATGATTTATTTGAGAGAGAGAGAGAGAACAGAGGGAGAAGCAGACTCCGCACAGAGCAGAGAGCCCAATGCGGACCCTATCCCAGGACCCAGGGATCACGACCTGAGCGGAAGGCAGACGCCCAACCAACTGAGCAGCCCAGGTGCCCCTAGAAGTCTTCTGATACCAGTTTTACTCAGTTTTTAACTCAAAAGTTGTAAGCATTGTGTTGAAACGGTATGTTTTCTTGTTTTTTTTTTTTTAATTTTTATTCCAATTTTTAAAAAACTGGTAAGACTATTTGAATTCCAAAATAGTCACCACTTATCACAGGCTATCCCAGAATTCTTGGTGCAGTTTTAAGCTCTAACAACTTCAGAAGCAAAAGTGCTACAAACTTACAAAGTACACTGTTTGTAATCGTTATGGTTACCGTTGTTTTACACTTAGGCAGTTCTGTGAATTTTGAGATTATTTTTTTAATTTTAAATTTTTTCTAGTCTCTTTGGTGGAAAATGGTACACATTGATTAAAAAAGTTAAAAAGGATTCAAGATTCACAAAATTGAATACTTATAAAAGGAATGTAAATAATTAATATTTCAAAAGATTACTATAAGGCAGTACATTTATACTTCCAAAGTAACGAAAACCTAAAAGTAAACCAAGGCTTTTGATACCTTATAAACAATAGTGAAGTTACAGTAGGTCTAGTGGGAATATGGCCCCTGAGATGCCATCTTTGGATGATGTCTCTCCCCTTTCTGCCTGATAGTGAGCAGGTTTCAAAGAGAAAGAGGATCCCTGCCTCTAAAATGCCATTTCCACTTTGTGAACATATGAATTAACGGTGGAGGAGTTTGCAAAAGGACATATGTTTCTAGATCGAAGCCTGGATAGCAACATTTCACCCACCCTAGTTACTGATCACAGTGAAGATGAGGAGTCTGAGGGTTTTTTGAATTGAACTTTCAAAGGCAGAGTTTTCAAGGAGCCTGCATGGAGACACTGGGGTTATGTGCTGACTTGGTTCATTCTTTCTACTCCCTGGACTAGAAAAATATAGAAAAGTTGAGCACAGTGCTCAGATTTTCATTCCCCTTCTTTGACCTCATTTTTGTCTGCTTTACCCCATTCCTGTTTCCCCTAAGGGGCAGTGAATGTCATCCCAGAAAAATCACACTAGACCATGAGGACACCAACATTAGACTTTATCACTCAACCAATATAGGAGAATCAAGCAGAAATCATTTCCTAGCCTAATCACACTGATTTATTTTGTAAGCAAGGAAAACAAAGAGAATGGAGTCTTATCCTCCTGTCTTTTATCAACCTGGGATAAAACTCCGAGTTGGAACAGAAGCCTCTTGCCTCTCAGTAGTTACTTTGTCTCAAACGCTGCCCATAGAAAGTAACCTGGCTGAAAGTAGAGACTGTCTATTCCTTGTCCTCCCACTAGCCCAGAGCAGGGACATGGAACTCCATGAGCAGATGCTGGTTTAACTGGACGGAATTATCAAGACAGTGAGAATGCTTATACGGAAGTGAGTTATTAAAGCATGCACGTGCTTTGCTTCCTGTCTATTCCGGGTTGGATAAAAAGCAAGAGTGCTTTCCTAATAAAAGGATGATATGCTTTGCTCTGATTTTTGATCAAATTCTAGGAAAGGGTCAAGATCTCTCTGGTTTGAATTTTTAAAGGAAAAGATGCCAAACATAGGACAAAGTGTGTCCAAGCAAGAAAGAAGCCTAGAAACTGGCCCAGAACCATAAGAGTCTCAGAAGAGAACATAAAGAGATCGCATTGGAACTAGCCCTGGGAACCACTCCTTGTAAACGTTGCTTTAAGGATTCAGGTTTTTTTTGTTTGTTTGTTTTTTGTTTTTTTTCTGAAAATCCTAGAAGATCGTCATCCACCATCTACGTGAAAGATCGCGGTGGTGGACAGGGCTACCCCACGTAGATTTTGTTTTTCCTCACAAATGTCTACATTTTCAGGCAAAAGAATGCAACATGTTCATCTGAACAAGGAGGGCCTATTGTTTCTACCTGCCTTTGGCTCCTTTGCTTTCTAGGAGGCTTACGGAAGGAGCAACACGCGGGCAGGAGAGAATGGGCTTTGAAGTTGTGGAAACCGCTAGTTAAAAAGTTTCAAACTGTGTTCTGCCTGTGTGGAACCACAGTGGAAGAAAATACTTCAAACCGAAACATACGTTTTTAGTAAATGAAAACCTAAAAAGTTATTTTTATTTGTTCTGACCCTGTCTTGATCCTGTGCCTCTATGATCCTTTGGAAACACTGAAATTTTTAATTCCCGTGTTGCCTTCAAAGTGCTCCGAGGAATGGCAGACTTGCGCAAATATCTTTCAGAAGAATGGAAAGCAAACGTAAATTTTTAAAAAAGGATAGCCCCGTTCAATCTTAAATATGCAGTTGGCCTTTGAATGAACTGTGAGGGTCCATTTATAAGTGGATTTTTTATGGTACAGCACTGTAAATGTATTTTCTCTTCCTTGAATCTCTGAATAACGTTTCCTTATTTCTAGCTTGCTTTATTATAAGGATACAGCATATAATAGATGCAACATATAAAATATGTGGTCATTGACTCTGTGTTCATGGTAAGGCTTTTGGTCAACAGTAGGCTACTCAGTTAAGTTTCTGAGGAGTCAAAAATTACAAGTGGATCTTCGAGTTCACGGGGGCGGGGGAGGTCGGTGCTTCTAACCCCCAAGTTGGTCAAGGGTCAATTGTACAAGACACACTTCATCGGTCACTTCTTTATCTGATACATGGAAGCAAACCAAGCATTCTCTATACCTCTTATATTCTCTGCTCTTCCTGCTGTCTTCAGAAATTTCATAAATGTTCCTCCCATGAAGTGTGAATCGTTCTCAGTTAACTAGGGAAACTGGAGACTCCTTAGTTTGCAATTTTCTCCCAGTCTTCTGCCATAAATCATGGAACTGAACGTACTTGGAGACTCCCATCATTTCATACATGATGAAACTGAGAACTAAAGCCTGATGTTTGCCCAAGATCATCCAGCTGGCTCTGCGGGCCCAACACACATGGGTTCCTCATACCATCTGCTCTTTCTTCTGAGCTCTAAGAAAAAATATATATCTATTTTGGAGGTACTTTGCTAGATGCTTTAAATGTATTAAATTAATTTTCCTCATTATCTCCCTATAAGATCATTACTACGCCGTCCATTTAGATGAGAGAGCTGAGGCCCAGGAAGCTTACAGAACACATCCAATGTGACTACACCGGCAAAACCCGGACGACTACACA
>CM053608.1:118491799-118568228 GCA_028646535.1 Procyon lotor | reverse complement strand
CAGCGGCAGAGAGAGAAAGAGAGAGAATCTTAAGCAGGCTCCATGCCCAGCGCAGAGCCCAATGCAGGGCTCAATCCCATGAACCTGAGATCATGTCCCCAGCTGAAATCAAGGGTCAGATGCTTCACCAACTGAGCCACCAAGGTGCCCCCAGAAGGGACTGTTTAAAACATAAGGGTTGTGGACATTGGGGAGGGTATGTGCTATGGTAAGTGCTATGAAATGTGTAAGCCTGACGATTCACAGACATGTACCCTGGAGCAAATAATACATTATATGTTAATAAAAAAAAATAGAATTAAAAAAAAAACATAAGCTAGGTCAGGGAAATTCTTTCCTCAACGTTCTCCATTGGTTTCCCATTTTATTTAGAGAAAAAGAAAGGGGATCTCACTGCCCTTGCTTTTGGATTTCAACTCACATATTCTCAGTTCTTTATGCTCTGGCCTCTTGCTTTTCTTAGAATTCACTGGCTAACCTCTTACCTCAGGACCTTTGCACTTGCTCTTCTGCCAAATACTCAGTCATCTTCCTTTTCACCTCCTTTCCCCTTCTTTACTGTCTTTTTTGAGTGTCCTAGTCTGAGTGAATTCTCTCCCAACCACCCTATTTTAAATTGCAAGCCATCCTACTCATCCTGTGTCTTCTTCCTGCTTTCTTTTCCTCTCACCACCAGACAAATCGCACACTTAATTAATTTATTATTTTCTGTTTAACTTACCCAGAATGTAAAGCAACGATTTTTGTTTCATTCACTGCTACACTCCTAGTGCAAAGAACAGAGCCTGGAACATAAAAGCTTCTCCAAAAATGTATCTGAATGAATGGACAGATGGATGTACACAGACTATGGGTGAAAAAGATCTACACCAAATGTGGTTATCTCCATTGTCATAGAATTTAATGGCGATTTTTTCATCTTCCTTATACAGCTTCCCATAGTTTTTAAGCAAAATAATTAACATGTTATCTTTATCACCGGAAAAAAAGAAAAATATCTTATCAAATGTATTTTAATGTTTAAACAAAAAGGGCATGAAAGAAACAAAAGGAAGAAAACAAAATTATGTGTGCACACAGATGAATATATCATAAATATGTACAAATGTATTCACATAAAGAAAACGAAAACAGGCCACACTGCTTATAGTGTCTTCAAATGCCAAAACTATGAGTCATATTTTTTCTCATTCTCCTTTATTTCCTTTTATTAATGAGCATGCATTCTTTTACAATAAAACAAACCAACCTTTAAAATAGCAGTTAAATGAATTGCCATATATACACACATATAAATAAATAGAATTAGTACGTAATCTGAGCTCAGTTATGAGCAGTCCTAATTAAGTTGCTAAGAATTTTATTATTAAAATATTTAAAATTTTTATTAAATCCTTCAGCTTTCCTTCTATTCAGAGATAAAATTTGACTAAAAGAAGTCAAATTCATCTTTTTGCCTCAAGCTTATTTCTTACTTTTGTTGAGAATGTTTCATAAATGTGTATTCCTGGATCATTAAATTAAAATCTTCAGTGGAATGTGGTGGCATCACTTTATGTTCTCAATTCTTTAGTTCTTTAAGGTGTAACAGTGAGCTGATCACCCCATCATTAAAAACTATTTTGATTAATACTATATTTTCAAAATATTCTAGGACATTTTAATAAAATACACTTAAATAATAGTCCTTTAAAAGTTTCTTCTCTTGCCATGAGGATATTTGCTAAAATGAAGTGCTCTTTCACCCTTGGCATTGATAATAATTAATCAGGGTGACAATGATCAAAGCTTTTTCTGGTTGGCCTCTTGCTGGACTTTTTTTTTTTTTTTTTGCATTCATTGCTGAATATTGCATTTTGGAAAATAAGCTTGGATGTTTATTTTGCAGAACCCAATTTACTGTTGCAAAGGAGAATGATTTATGTTTCCTTCCCTATGTGAAATCAAACAAACAACATGCCTCCCAAAGCTGGGGGAAATGGCTCATCCTCTCTCCCTCCTTTCTAGGCATTGGATTTGTCTTCCAAGCTCAAACCCAAGAACATTCAAGGGGATAGTCAAAATGAACTTTCCTTGGAGTTGGTCCACATCACAACTCACGAATGAGAAAGTAGTAGTGTCCAGGGAGCCTATTTACCCACCCTGTCTCTGACATTGTGGTGGGTGCCTCTGTGAGAGCAGGGAAGCCATATTTTTGGGGCCTCGGTCCCTCTGAGGTCATCTGTAAGGTCCTCAACGTTTGTTGCTTGCAAAGTATTAATGACACTGAAGCCTTTTATTAGGTACTATATAATATTAAATCCTGTGTACAGTACCTTCCATGATCATAATAAAGTGTTCAAATTTCCTTAAACAGAAGATAGGAAGGAGCTAATAAATGTGATATTAATAGTAGATGTTCATCCCTTTCTTAATAAAACAATTACAGTTTAAATACAACTCAATATTAAGTAATTATTACTCTTATTAAAGCCAACCGGACAGAAACTCAGTGGTTGCTGTGGGTTTCCCATGTGTTCCTCAGGAAAAAGGAGCATTCTCCTAGCAAAGTCTATCTTTGGAATATCCACATAATCTCTCATCACCTTTCTGCTTCTAGTATAATGTTTGGTCTGGTTTCTTTCTTAGGATAGAAGAGATAAATGTAAATTACACTTAGGGCAGTGGGGAGGAGAAGATATGGGTTATAAGAAATTGTCTTCTCCCAGCTTATTATTTTAAAAAATGTCTCAAGTGGTTTATTTTTTTTCTATATATATGTAATATATAGAGAATATACATATATACAGAATATATATACAGAATATACACATACATAGAATATATATATATTTCATATTCTAAGATGTGACCTCGGCATTGCAATACAGTTGGTCACAGCCTATAATAAGTTGGCTATAATAAGAGAAGAATAAAAAAAGCCTAGACTACAGCTCTTCCCACTGTACCCTTCAGAACAGAAAAGACAAACTGTGCTCACAGTGGCACCCAGCCAATCTCTAACTAGAATCAATTGCTTTGCCAACAAGGAACACAAAAGATGTTCATTGTTTGCAAACCGAATTTCCTGCAAAGGCACCTTTTCTCCAGGCTAGCAAAAGGGAGAACAAGACAATTCCTTCTGCTGCTTCTTTCTAGTTTGCTTCTCCCTATGATGGGAACCCCTTCTGAAGAAGGCAAATCTGAATCTAATCCCAAAGGATAAGGAGACTTTTCACGTCACAGCGTGATCTCTTCATTACAGTGGAGTGACCACCACAGGCAGTTGTGCTGAAAGACAGTGGCCAATATTATAATTATCTACATAAAACACTTCACTGGGTAGCCTTTGTTCTTGAAGTTCTTTGTTTTGTTTTGTTTTTTAATTTGTGTACAGTCCTTTCTCTCCCCATGATGAGGACCGGTTGTGGGGAGGGGGTAGCTCCAAGAGCCAGTTCTAGGAGGGCGGGGGAGATGAGAGGAGAAAGGAGAAAACAGGCTCTCCTTTACCCCCAACTTCTCTCCTGCTCATTATTTCCTTCTTCCTCCTACTTAATCCCCTAACCACTAGGGGATTAGAATGAATACGAATTTAGAAAGAGCGATGGGTGGGTTGCCTGTGTGGCTTAGTTCATTAAGCATCTGCCTTCAGCTCAGGTCATGATCTCAGGGTCCTGAGATCGAGCCCTGCGTCAGGCTCTCTGCTCAGCGAAGAGTCTGCTTCACCTTCTCAATCTCCCTCTCTTCTCTCTCTCTCTCTCTTAAACATAAATAAAATCTTAAGAAAGAAAGAGTGAACGGTAGACTATGATACTGTTCTGCCTCTGTCTCTCTCTCTCCCTACCTTGCCTTTCCCATGCGCTCTCCACCTTTTCTATCTCCAGCCCTTGTACTTACCCTTCACACCCTTTGGATTTCCCTTCTTTGCTGTAATTTGCAGCCCTCCGTTAGTGGGCCCATCCCTTCTGCGTGCCAGGTCTCAGGCTCCCAAACAGCCTGCCCTCTGGTTTTGCAGCCCCAGTGCCTCTAACTACATCACAAGTCGGCAGTTGTGCTTCTGGGAGGAAGCTCTCAAACATCTGTGACATTGTTTCTATGGCAAAGATACATTGTGTGCCAAACTGCTTACCCAAACTTCTAGGACCCAAGCACATTAATGTTTGAAGCCTGGGTGGCTCAGTTAGTTAAGTGTCTGTCTTCAGCTGAGGTCTTGATCCCAAGGTTCTGGGATTGAGCCTTTCATCAGCTCACACTCTCTCTCACTCTCTCTCTCAAATAAATAAAATCTTGAGGGGGGAAAAAAAAGAAAGAAGGTGTGGTTCCTACATTGAAAGGACCCCCATACAAGAACTAGATATTTGGTGTGGAAATTGCAAAGATATATATAAATCATCCAGAAATACCATCAAAAGTCCAAAGAAGCATTTTAGACCAATGATCATTGTGTTATTTGTAACTAAGATTGAGATGTGTTTAGGGGATTATACTTCCCCATACAGGATTTTGTTCAGATGTCAGATAGGAGTTTAAGATACTAACATAGTCACCTTATAGATTTGAAATACTTCCTATTATTTTTCATATATTTTGGTATGAGCCATAATTATCACCTGTAGAAACCTGGAGTGGATTTATAAGTTTCCAGAAGGAATTCTGAAACAATAAAAGCTCTTTTGTATGGAGGAAGGGGATTATAAGAGAGCAAATACTGATTACATTGGAAAGTAATAGGACATTCACATTATGCTAAAATTGAGTCTATATAATACAGGACATTGTTCACTAGAATGCATCTTTGGAGAGACACTGTAATTTGGCATTTGAGAAATTACTAATCTCAAATTAATCCAAAGTATAAATAGTCCAAGAGCTTAAATAATTAATATGCTTTTCAAACATTATACAGTAATGTTTAAAGTAAAACATTGCAAGCCTTTAAGATCCTCATTATATTACATTTAACAGTGTTTGGTATTGAATGTATTTAATTAAACTGGGATTTTTTTGAGGTTTCAAGATGTCAACAGATTGTCACAAAATTTCTGCCCATGAATATACCAAAATGTGCTTAGGTGCTATCTTTATTTGTTTCTTTTTTGTTGGCTAATGGGCCCACCTAAGTCCTTACTGTGCATTTTTTCAATTTCACGGTTGCACAGACAACTCAAACTCAATGTCGCTGGAACAGAGCAACCCCTCACAATCTGATGACTGACACCTCCTTGCATCTCTGTGCTCCATCCAGACACCAGGAAGTGGCTCTACGTATCGTTGCTTAATCTCACGTCCGACCACATTTGTCTCCTCCTCCTCATTCCCTTACACTGTCTTCATCATTTTTATCTGTTTTCCACTACTAGCTTATCTGCTTTTTCTCCTGAGACTTGAGCCTCTCCACCTATCAGAAGCACAGCTGCTGGAAGGACTTTTCTAAAGGAATCTCATCACTCTGCTCCCTGCTTAAAATTGTTCATCACTAAGTCCTCTTTACCTTTGGGCTAAAGTCCAAAGGACTGAACATGACTTAGAAAAATCTTCAACAGCTCTCCTTCCTCCCCCTCCCTCTCCCCACCCTGTTTCAGCATTTGCAATCTATAGTTGTGCTGTCTGGTAGGACAGTCACTAGCCACAGGAGGCTGCTCAAATTTTTTTTTTAATGAGTTAAAATTGAATAAAATTTAAAATTCCATCCCTCGGAATTGCCACATGTCAAGGGATTAATAGTCCCATGTGGCCAGTGGCCCCACATTGGTGAGAGGGAAACAGGCTTGTTTGCATGAATGTGGACAATCCCATTGGGCAGCACTCACCGGCAGTGGGTCACACAGCCTGCCTGTGTTTGGTCTGCCTATGAGTTCCCCAACCACACCCCACATCCCCTCTCTTCCTTATTATTGCCCAGCCCCTCCCCTCCAACCGGCATCCTAGTCATCCTTGTCTTGGCACATCCCGCTCACCTTTTCCTCATCCCCAACCCAACCTGGGGCAGGTGCTCTTCTTGTGAGTCTCATTTCCGGCTAAATGGACCTTTCTTTCAGAATACTCACTGTAGTTATGCTTTCTTGCCTGTCTTCCCACTCGGGTGAACTCTCTGCTATCAAAATCAGTCTTTTCACATCTAGTACTCTGCCTGACTCATAACAGGCAATCGAAACCATATCTAAGTGTGAATCAGACATTAAATATCAACTTAAATTGTTACCTTTGGGGATAGGTCTGGTGCGCATGATAAACACTCCATGTTTACAGTTAGGGAAGGTTGAACTATAAATGGCAACTTTCTCTTTCAATTTCTTTGTGCCTCGCTGACCAGTTGACCCTGAAGTACTTATTTATCTTACTCCATAACTTTAAACCCAATATAAAATGAAAAGATTAAATTATTGAGAAATAAATGACATAAAGTTCCAAGTCGTAGCAACACATATTTAATGTTTTGGAAGATCTCTTGGTGTTGGTTGAATCAGGTAGAAAATGTACAATGATTTCAATGATACTAATTATGTAAATTTCGACATGCTGTGTTGTAAAATTCCTCTACTTAAAATAGGAGAACTTTTTAAAAAAAGATTTATTTATTTTAGTGAGAGAGAGAGCACACAGATAAGCAGGGGGAGGGGCAGTGGGAGAAGGAAGAATCCTCAAGCAGACTCCCCCATTGAGTGTGAAACCTGATGTGGGGCTTGATCTCATGACTCTGAGATCATGACCTAATCTGAAATCAAGTGTCAGATGCTTAGCCAACTAAGCCACCTAGGTCCCCCCAAATAGGAGAACTTTTAGTTAGTGAAATTTTCTTATTTTGAACAATTGAGTTACTTATATTTCTAAGCCAGTATGTAGACCACCAAATCACTCTAGTTTATTTAATAAGTGGACTGTGTGAGCAGACAAAAATAAAAACTGATTTGCTTTCTTTTTCTACCTTCAGCATATTTTTAAGTTTATGATTTACAACTAGTGACAACACAAAGCTTTGCTTCAGTGGTTAGATGTTTATCTTTTAACTTATACTGAAAGAACTAACTTGTGAGTCATCTCAAATGTCACTCAAGAAATTTGCTGCTCTGAGTATTCACTTATTTATGACAGTTTTATGTAGTAGTTAGAGCTTTAGAGCTAAAGAAAAATGCATGCTGATGCTGCCTGTGTCTACTTTATTCTCATTTTTCATGTCTTCTTCACATAGCTTGTCTTTCCCTGCATTGGGCCCCCACTTACATAACTGGAGAGGAAGGCAGTCACAATTCTTGTAATTTCATAATCTGTGTATTGAAGTGACTGGTAATGTGTGTGCATGTGTGGAGGTCCCAGAGCAGCAAGTGGGTATGGACGTACATTGAGAAAATCGGGGATAAATAACTCAGCTCCACATTGAAGACCTTTATTTGAAATAACATCATAAGGCAAATCAGGTGAGTTTATTGGAGTTTATTTTTCTGATTATAAGAGCTAGCCCAATATTGAGACAATCACAGGCCATCCCTATTCCTACATAAAAGATATCTGATCTTTCTCTGAATAGTACCATCTATAGAAAATTTAATATTCACATATATAGTGATATGGTGTCTTTTATAATCTGCATATAAGAGATTTATAAATGATCCCAGGACTAATTCTGCTCGACAACTTGTAAAGTTTTTTATTTTTATTTTTAATTTATTTTATTTTATTTATTTATTTTTATTTATTTTTATTGCTGAGAAGGCACAAAAACAAAGAGCCACAAGTACCTCAGGATTACTGTATCATGGAGGATTGACTAAGTTATACCAGTGTAACAAATGAATGCTGAGATATTGATGACATAACCAATGCTTTTTTTGCTCATGCTGTATCCCAAGATAGTTGTGTGTGTGGAGAGAGTTGGTGTGAGGTTTTTCTACTCATGGAAACTTAGGGACACAGCTAACATGCCTCCACCAGATGGAAAAAGTGCCGAGGAAGAATTCACACCTCTTCTTCTGTGCTTTGACCTAAAAGTGATCTATGCCAATTCGCACAACCCAATGGCCAGAGCCAGTCACATGTCCTTCCATATTGAAAGAGAGCTGGGAAATGAAGGGTTACAAATGAACATTTGATGAGTACCACAATTCTGTCATCATCAACTAGAGAAAGAGTCAAACCCAAAACTCTTCAATTCTCACCCATATCAATTAAAATAACTTGGAAATAAATATTAATCTGGGACAACTCTATTTTGAAATGAAATGAAAGGTGAATTAATTTTTAGTCAGGCCAATTTCCATCCTTTTAAATACTGGCTTACTCTAGCTTTTGATTCTATATATCAGTTCAGGTGAAAGGTCAGTTTGAGTGAAAAGTATTATTCTTCTCTTTGTAAAAAAATTCAACTATTAGAGGCCATAGTTCACCCAAGGGTCACAATGGAAAATGGTATCAAAGCATGAATTAACTCTTCTTCCATAGATCAGTTGCCCAAAGTAAAGTTGGACCTTAGCTGTGTTATAGGGCAGGCATCTCCAAAATGGGTGCATGTTTATTTAATATATAGATGGATATACCAGCTCATTCACTATATCTGTACGTCAATGTCGCTCATCATATATGGCTTGAGAGGAAGTCCTGGGAAAGGAGTGAGACCTCCAAATCATGGAGAGCTTGAGGATGGGGATGTTGTTTATTTATTGCATTCTTTATGTCTCCTAAATTAGAACAGGTTTAAGTTTATATGGATTTGTACAAATTTGTTTTTTCCTAGCCTTTCTACTTTTCTGCTTACTTAACCCATCTTTCCTTGCATTCCCTACCTTTTCCATTAGAGCCTTTAACATACCCTATTTTTAAATTCTCTGTCAGACAACTCCAAACCCAAAACCAAATGTTATGTCATAGCGGAGTCTGATTCTGATGATTATTTTGTCTCTTGAGTCTGTGTTGTATTTTTTTAAATTTTTCATTGCCTTTTATTATGCCTTGATTTTTTTTTAAGTAGACATATATAGAATAGAAGGAACTGAGGTAATTAGTGTGAATATTTATGGTAATGGCTATAGTTGTGCTATGTTTAATGTTTGATGTAGCTGTAGGCAGTAAGGACCTTAAATTCCTATAGTGTCCATGTTTTTGCACCCCTTTGGGCTTCCCTTAGAACTTCTCCTCACGTAGAGTCTGTGCCTCACTGCTCTTTCAGCTATAATCAGCTGCTACTATACTTGAGTCCTGTGGGTGTAGAGTTAAGGTGGGAAAAGGGAAGTGTGCTATCATCTTATGATTAAACCTCAGTCTTGCAGTTGGCCTGTGTCCCTGGGCTTTGACCTTCACAAATATTCTTTAGCTTTTATTCTCCCCTTACATGACTCAGGAAGGCTAGAGGAGGCTACACTGGAGAAATGTACTTCCCCCAGATGCGATAAGGCCCTACAAAAGTTTTTTTCTCCTTTGGAGAGTAGGCCTTTGTTACAGAGAACACTCTGGATGTATTTCCTGAGAGGATCTTTCTTGGCTCTCCATCCTGAGGAATTGTTGGGGTTCCCAGATGTAAAAGTGAGGGGTTCCCCAAGAGTGCAGACACCAGAGGTTTCTCACCCTCCAGGAGGTCCATAGTTAGCCTCCACTTAAGTGTTTCTACTAGTGGTTCTGTTGGCCTCTGCTCCAGACAACAGATCTCAGCTGTAAGATATCAGGGTCACAGTTTGCTTCATGACATCAATTCTCTCATAGACCCAAGAAAAGTCACTGATTTTTAGTTTTGTTCAATGTTACCTTGTTGAACAGATGATAGTGATGATTTCTAAGAGACATGCCAGAGATGAAACTGGAAGTCTGAGCCCATTTGCTAATAATATGAAATAGCAGTATCTCAATATCTTCTAGTTAGCTTGCAAGAATAATTAGCTCAGGTCAGACAAGAGGAAGATTTTGAACAGAATTTTAATAGAAAACTTTGCATGATTGGTGGTTGGACTTGAAAATGATTTCCACAGTTTAATCAGTATGATCAACAATATACTACTTCTATTTTATTTAATATTAATATTGAATGACTTTCCATTTTTATCTGGTATAACACCGAGTACCCAAATAAATTACCCTAAAACCAGAAATTCAAATTGCTAAATCATGAGAATTAAACCAGAAGTTTGAAAGATAATAAACCGTATTGAGCTATATTTTTCCTCAAGATTTCTTTAATACTATTTTTTTGTGTTAGTATAAACTTTTATTTCAGATAAAATTATATAACTTACATAATTATTGGTCATTTTATCTTCATCTCATCCTTAAAATTCCCATTTCAGGAGTAGGTTTTCTAACATATCCAACATATTAACAGAGTATCATGTATGTACAATTTATAAATAAACACATGCACACAAAAACGAATATATAGATTTTTACCAGTGGTGCATAAGATTACAAGGGTTTGCTAATTGCTTCTTTGAGTAACCTTGGCCAAGTTATTTAACTTCACTGTTTCTGATGTGCAAAATGGGAACAATGATTTCTGCTTCTTTGGTTGTTGGTGGCATCAGATGAGAGAATGGACTATGAAAGGACTTTCTAAACTGCCAAGTGCTGAGCAAACGCAGCTATCTATCCTTTACTTTTCTAGGTTTCCATCCTGTGACTCCATATTGCTGTAAAATGAAATAGTTTTTTTATTCAGATAAATAATCGCAAACTGGGAGTGGATTAAAAACTACAAGAAATGTTCCGTAAAGTAGCACTATGGAACTACTCTGAGTATATGAAAGAATTTACTTTCTGATCAGGAGCATAGCAGTGCCACACAGTATCTGAATCCTGTGCTGGTTTTAGTGTAAAAAAATTAAAAAGCAGAACTTCAAGAAGGCAGAAGACAGACAACTTAGACCCCTGATGGGTTGGTCAGGGCCAAAGAAACATGATTGTTAACTCCCTGGTTCTCAGATAACAACTTTCTCTCCTTTCTCAGAAACCACCAGCGACATTAAAAAGACCATGAGGCTTACAGCACATTCTGATGCAGAGGAAAGGACACTAGATTAAAAGCCTAGAAGACTTGCATTCTATTCCTACTTCTGCATCAAACCAGTGACCACCTTTGGAAACTCAATTAACTCTCCTCAACTTGAATATCCTACTCTACAAAATGAGTCTCTTATAACCCAAACCTAAAGGTTCTCTTAACCCATGAAGGGTACTCTTGGAAAAAGCAAAGTCCACTGGCATGGGCTTATAGTTTGGGTTCTTCATGGACTTCAATTAAAAACGTACACAGCTGGTACAATATTTGTATCAGTAAACAATTTTTGTGAGTGACTACAGCTTGTTCCGTAAGAGCTAAAATTCTATTGCCTCCGTAGATAGTTTAATGCAATGTTTTGGGGTCAGAGATCCCCTAGTCCTGTTCTTGGACTGTTTCATTGAGATCAAAAGTGTTAGGGATTGTACAAAGCTCAAAATGTGGCAAAATCATACTCTGTTAGTAGACAGAGACAAGCTGGTTGAGTTTGAAAGGGAATTAATTACCTTTCTTTTTTTTAAGATTTTATTTATTTATTTGAGAGAGAGTGGGAGAGGGAGAGGGACAAGTAGACTTCCCCCTGAGCATGGAGCTTGATGCAGGGCTCGATCTCATGACCTGAGCTGAAATCAAGATTCGGATGCTCAACAACCTGAGCCACCCAGGTGCCCCGGGAATTAATTGCCTTTAATAACATTTTTATTTGTTACATACTATACTAACATGTAAAATCAATGTGATCTTCTAATAAAATGACTGGTTAGTGAAGATATCATGTATAAGAAAACACATAAAACTTCTGAGAAAGATTAAGAAAAGAATGCATTTGGGGCATACAGGCAAGAAAGCGATGTTCAGAACAAAAATGATGAACTACAGGGAAGGAAGAGAAATGCAGGCTGAGTTGTGAAAATTTCACTCATCTGTTCCTCACGCAAATTTTCATATCTCTCTGGAGATGAAATTTATTTCAGGACTGTAGCTACCAAATATAAAATAAAAAATGAACTCTCAGAAAACGACTCAAGGCTTCATAATTTTAAAAAGAAATCATATGATCAAGCATATCACTAATTAAGACGGATGCCTTTTTCAAAAGCAAAATCTGTTATTTTTTCCAGAGGTTCCAGCAAAAGAAAGGCAAGGAGAGAATGGGAGGAGCTGAGTGGGAAATTCTCTGAGGAGACCATAAAGTGTCTCTTGAGTAAACACCATCCAGCCCAGCTGGGCAAGCCTTTTTCTTAGTATCACAATAGCACCACCTTGGGAAGTCAAGACATCTCTAGATATATCATTATTTTCTTAACAATCTCCTCAGGGCCTCCTATTTGGGAGGCCCAGCAACCATCAGAGATGCACAGAGGGAAGCTGATATTCACATGACCAGAACAATTGTGTGCTGAAGTTATTATCTTTCAACTGCTTCCAAACCTTCTTACCCGCAAATACATGTTTAGAAATACCTCAACACCAGTGCCTACTATATATGGAAGAAAAGAAAAACAACAAATATTAAAAAAAAACAACAAAGTGTGCTTATATTAGGCAATTTCGAGGGAATAAAGTATTTGTTACTCATAATGTTTTGTTTGCTGTTATTATCCCCATGTATAGAATATTAAGCTAAAGCTTAAGACATTTAAGATGGCTTGTCAGGTCCCCATCCAGTATCCGGTTGACGCTGACTTTGAATCCAGGCTTATCTCTGCAGGGACTATTCAAAGACCCTTGTGAATCCTAATACTCTTACTTTTGGAGGGGGCCCAGCCCATATTCTTTCAAATACATTAAAATAAGCACCGCTTCAAATATTACTTATACATGACCAGATCTGTTGAGTCGCATTTGAAAAAATCATAACTTTGTCACTTAAGAACTTAAACAACTATAATATTTTATTTTGACATTTTTTCTTTTTTTTTCTATTCTTTCTTTCTTTTTTTTTTGCTTTTTGTCTCTTTTGGGGTGCACACATCTCTGTAAGCTCTTGAAAAGTTCTTGATTCTCACGTTATAGGTGGGGTACCCACAGACATAGCAGCCTGATAAGGCATCTGAAGATTTTACTCTTTCCACTTGGGGCCAGCTAAGCAGAGCTTCACAGCTTACCCAGAACTTTATCTTCAATGGTGTATTTGCGTCATAACCTAGGTGCTCTCCTTGAGCAAGCCCTGTGGTATTTCCTCCGATGGCGAGGAATGTGGTGCAAGAATGTGATTCCCTCTTTGCTACCACCACCCCTACCACCACCCCAGGTGCATGGTGCTACCCTGAAAATAAAGACACAACAAACACCTGTTATTGAGTCAAGCAGCTGTGTGAGGTCACCGACCATTTTGAAGTCATTCATGCAATCCGGAACTTACTATTTTTGGTGCACATGTAATAATTAGCATTTCGAGAAAACCCTATTGAGGGAGCACAAAAAAGAATGGATACAGGGGACTGAGTGGCTGCAACCTGGTCTCCTCACAAGTTAGTGGCAGCTCTCACCTTCCAGCCTACTTCCCAGGCACCAGCCCAGTCATTTCCACACTGGATTGTGTTGTTTTGAGCACAGCCGTAGGTGAGGGTCTGCTCTGAATGTGGGTAGATAGTCTTCAGAATAATCTTGTCGCTATTCAACTGGCTGCCAAAACATGTAAGTCACATACACTTAGAAAATTTCCCCTCTACTCTTGAACGTGTGCCTCTTTTCTGGTTTGAGAGCTTAACAGCTTCATATCAGCAACTCATTCAAAATGATCCATTTGGCTATTTTTGGACTATAGGGTTTTTTTCTCTGATTTCTTATCCTAATAAATCATAGAATCCCCTCCATTCACTATTCTGGTGATTTCTACCTCTTCACATTCCTCTTGCTTTTTGTCTTGCGTACAGTACAACATTATGTGTACATCTTTGGAGAGTTATGTCAGCAAGTGAAAGGGAACAGATTAGCCACTTAATTTACAGAGAGAGGAATAAGTGGAATAGATTTAAGAGAACAATAAATAACTGGTCCACAATCTTTTGCAAGTAATCCCTTTACATTATCAGAGTAATGTGATGGCGTATTTTGTTTGTTTTTTGTTTGATGGCTAGGGATCTTAAAATATTGTATTGAAACATTAGCAAACATCCATTTACACCAATTTAAAAGTGTTAAATTACTTAAATTTTTAATTTTTAAATTTAAAAATTTAAGTTTTAAATTACTTGAAAGATTTTTCTCTGCCTTCAAAACAGATGGTTAGTAAAAGCCAACCCAGGCCATCCTCATATAGAAACTCAAATTGCTTTGTGCATTCATTTTTATAGTATCAGTTCCTACATAGAGAGCTATTGTTTCTTTTAGAATAAATAATAAACATTACCTAATAAGCCCTCATAGAACCTACACCTCTAAAATGAATGAACCTTGCCTCACACAATGGTTTAACTGAATGTGAGATATTTCATTTTTTTTTTATTTCCTCTTCACTTTCAAGTTTGAGGGAGTGCCATAGAATTCCTTCTTCAAATGGAAGAGAGAGGAGAATATCTTGCAATTCCTAGTAGAATCCACTTCAGGGGGTTTATTCCAACCAGCAGGCCCAGCATCTATGTGTAGGACCTGGTAAATAGACCACATTTGTTGCACTCAAACTGTATGCCCAGGCTTTGGACTGATTAGAGTCAGATGAACTGTTGGTCTCTGTGGGAAGCCACAGAGAAGAATTCCCACTGTCTTTGAGGGGAAGAATCCAGCTCATCATGCCTTAGGTGAGGAGAAAGAAGAGAAAGTGTAAGAAAGGAGGTTTGAGGGATGGTTCTTTTGTCTGAAAAGAAAAGAGAAATGCCTATCATCACCATAGCTGCCTTCTGAAAAAAAGAGAAGAGCCATATGAAGGTCGTTTAGTTCTGCTGATGCCGTAGAAGGTTTTATGGCTAGATTTGGGGAGGGGTTAGAGAAGTCTACATTGCTAATATGATAGAGAAGAATTTAGAAGTTTGAGGAAGAAGAGAGACAGTAGAGGAAAAAGAGTGTGGAAGAGATGTGAAGAGAGAAAAGAGAGGAGTTAGTATGAGTTTGAGCATGATGTGGTGTGAGGTTGGGGTATTACAGGTGTGAAGTGATCAAGGTAGAGGGACTAAAATGATTTTTAAGAGCTGGGTGCCTAATATTCAACTTGAAATTGTTTGGGTTGTGATAGCCCCACTTTCCAGCTTTGGAAATCTTTAGTTAACTCTGTAGATACACATTCCCATGAGGCATTTTAACACATTTCATGTTTGTGAAATTGAGGAGAGTCTAGGTAGATATAATGCAGAGGGGAACAGCTTTCTTGGGAGTGTATAAAAAATTTATTAAGATGGGATAATTCAATGGAATTAGGAACTGAAAATCAGAGGCAAACTCCAGTACTAAGAATTAGTACAAATCTTGGAATGAAGTTTCAACTTCTACCAGATTTGGAATAGGAATTCAAGCAATCTTTTGAAAATTTTAGGAGGCAGAGAGATACCAGACAACACCTGGACTAGATATTTGTACTAAATCAGTGCTTTTCTTGTTACACATATAATATATTTTATAAACTTTAGGAGTAAAATAGCAAAATTGTTAACATTTCTATACATTTTTAGAAAAGACTGTGGTGAACTTTTTCACACCAATCACAAAAATAAACTCAAAATGGATTAAAGACCTAGATGTGAAACCTGAAACCATAAAAAGCTTAGAAGAGAGCACAGGCAGTAACTTCTCTGACATGAGCCATAGCAACACTCTTCTAGGATGTCTCCTGAGGCAAGGGAAATCAAAGCAAAAATAAACTATTGGGACTACATCAAAATACAAGCTTTGCACAGCAAAAGAAGCAGCCAACAAAACAAAAAGACAACTTATGGAATGGGACAAGATATTTACAAATGACATATCCAATAAGGGGTTAATATCCAAAACATATAAAGAACTTATACAACTTAACACCAAAACAACAACCACAACAATAAAACGATATGATTTTTAAAATGAGCAGAGGACCTGAATAGGCATTTCTCCAAAGACATACAGATGGTCAACAGACACATGAATAGATGCTCAACATCACTCATCATCAGGGAAATGCAGATTAAAACCACAATGACATATCATCTTATACCTGTGAGAGTGGTTAAAATAAAAAAGACAAACAAGTGTTGGTGAGAGTGTGGGAAAATAAGAGGCTGTGTGCGCTGTTAGTGGGAATGCAAACTGGTGGAGCCACTGGCTAAAGCAGCATGGAGTCTCCTCAAGGTAATTACAAAGAGAAATACCACGTGATCTGATAATTCCACTATCTGATAATTTCCAAGGAAAACAAAAACACTAATTCAAAAATATATATGTACCCCCATGTTTATTGTGACATTATTCATAATTGCCAAGATGTAAACAGAGCCCAAGTGTCCACTGATAGATGATGGATGAGTAAGATGTGAGATATTCACACACGTGCACACACACACACACACACACACACACACACAGAGGAATATTATGCAGGCATAAAAAGATGCAATCTTGCCATTCTGACAACATGGTGGACCTAGATAGAGGGTATTATACTGCATGGGATAAGTCACATAAAGACAAATACAGTATGATTTCACTCACAGGTGGAATTTGAAAAACAAATGAATAAACTAACTAAAAACAGATTCTGACTTATAAATACAGAGAACAAACTGATGGTTGCCAGAGAGATGAGGGGTGGAGGGATGGAAAAATGGGCTAAGGTGAGTGGGAGATAGAGGCTTCCAGTGAGGGACTGAGTAAGTCACGGGAATAAAAGGCACAGCATAGGGAAGGTAATCAATGCTACTCTAATAGGGTAGTATGGGGACCCATGTGAGTAGAGCATAATGTATAGAGATGTCGAATCACTATGCTGTTCACCTGAAACTAATGTAACGTTGTGCATCAAGGATGCTCACATAAAGTTTTTAAAAAATAAAAAATAAAACACACACAGAAAACGCACCAGGCTAAGCTGAACAGTCCTATTTAGTAGTGACAATTGAGTAATAGAGAAATAAAGACTAGAAGATCCATCGAAACATTACTGAGAAGGAAAGAAGAACTATAGAGAGGTTTTTTTGTTTGTTTGTTTTTTAATTTAGATGGACTTTAGGGAGCCACTCAATGGCTCTAAGATGTAGACAAATTTTACACGTTTGTGGATGGTTAATATACGACATTTTAACTAGTGTGGTTCCTTCTTTGTAGTTCTGCCCCATTCATTTGTTCAAGCTGTGCAATAATAGAAAATAGATATTGGTCTCTGCCCCTTGTTCCTGGCACAGAGCTCCTAAAACCCTTGTAACTTCCTGGTGATAGGGGTTTTTTGTTGTTTTTGTTGTTCTTTTGTTGTTGTTGTTGTTGTTGTTGTTGTTGTTCTAATGAGGTAACTCTGGGTGGGCTCTTGGGTGGCTAATGGATGGGGGCGGGTGATTGTCACCAGGAAGACCAAACCATGATCAGAAACTTAGAACTTTCAGTCCCCACGCCTTTTCTGCCATTCTCTTAGGAAGGGAAAGTGGCTGGAAATGGAAGTAATGATCAATCATTCCTACCTACCTGATGAAGTATCCAAAAAAAATCCCAAGAGTATGGGGCTCAGAGAGCTTCCAGATAGGTGAACACATCCATGTACCCGAGGGTGATGTATTTCAAGTCCATGGGGACAGAAGCTCCTGTGCTTGGGATCCTTCCTAACCTGTCCTATGTATCTCTTTATCTGGTTATTCATGTTTATCCCTTATTAAATCCTTTAATAAACTGGTAAATGTTAAAAGAAATGTAGTAAAATATTCACAACACAAAATGTCCTGTCTTAACTATTCTTAAGTGTGCAGTTCAGTAGCATTAAAGGTATTCGCATTGTGAGGCAATTATCACCACTACCCATCTCCAGAACTTTCTTCATCTTCCCAAACTGAAACTCTATACATATCAAACAGTAACTCCACATTCTGCCCTCTCTAGCACTGGGCAACCACCATTTTATTTTCCATGTCTATAAATTTGACTACTCTAGCTACCTCATATAAATGGAATCATACAGCATTTGTTTTTCTGTAATTGGTTTATTTCACTTGTCATAATGTGCTCAAGGTTCATCCATGTTGTAGCATGTGTCAAAATTTTCTTCCTTTTTAAGGCTAATGATATTTCGTCATATGTATCTACCACATCTTCTTTATCCATTTATCTATTGATGGACACTTGGGTTGTTTTTACCTTTTAGCAATTGCTAGTAATGCTGCTATGATCACGAGCATACAAGTACCTCTTTGAGACCCTGCTTTCAATTGTTTTGGGTATATACATAGAAATAGAATTGCTAGATTTATGGTTAGTCAGTTTTTAATTTTTTGATGAATCATCATTCTGTTTTCCATAACAGCTGAACTATTTTACATTCCTACTAATAGCACACAGGTATTCTCTTTTCTCCTCATTCTTGTGAAAACTTGCTATTGTCTGTATATTGTTTTCCCACCATTTTAATGGAGGCGAGGTGGTTTCTCATTGTGATTTTGATTTTCATTTCCCTAATGATTAGTGATGTTGATCTTTTCACGTGCTTATTGGCGACTTGGAGAAATGTCTGTTCAAGTCCTCTGCACATTTTTAAATCAGGTTGTTTGGTTTTTTTGTTGTTGAGTTATAGTTCTTTATATATCCTATATATTAATCCTTTATCAGATATACCATTTGCAAAGATTTCCATTCTATGGTTTGCCTTTCCATTCCGTTGATTTTGCCTTTTGCTGACCACAAGTTTCTATTTTTGATATAGTACAATTTCCTTTCCTCTTCTTTCTTTCTTTTGTTCTTTCTTTCACCTGTGGTTTTGGTGTCATAATCATGAAATCATTTCCAAATTCAAAGTCATGAAGCTTTTTTCCTTTAGCTCTTACATGTAGATACTTGTTGATTTTCAGCTGAATGTTGTCTATAGTGCAGGGTAAAATTACAAATCCATTCTTTTGTTCGCATGTTGTTTTTTAAACTTGCTTTTCTTAGCTTAAAATATAAAAACATTTCTATCTGTTCAAAGTTCTTCTCTCAATGTCATGTTTTATACTTATGCTTTGGGCCATTCCTGCTTGTATCATAGTTTTCATAATTTATAAAAATTTCATAATCTATAATGTCATATCTTTTAAAATCCACCTTCAGGAATCTACCTTAAGCAAGTAAATTGATTCGTAGTCACCAAGTGAGCCAGATTCTCCCCCAAGTAATCCGTTTTGGAGAACTTCTAGGGGAGGATGAACTGGTGCCTTTGAATGAAATACAATTAAAAAACACTTTGTAGTATATTTGTAAAAAAAAAAAATGTGCTATTTTTAAGTGACTTCCCACTGTTGATTGCCTACTCAGTCCTTATTCCCTCCCCGTATTCCCTCTTCAAAGAACCACAGCTTTGTACATGTGTCTTCATGTCCCTCACCTAACCCTTGCAACTCATGAGCATCTCCTCCTTTTTTAGCTTCCTGAAGAGATCCTGATGAATCAAAGCTGGATCCTTTTAGGAATCCAATTGTAAATCAATCATAGCATTATTTGCTGATCATTGTTATTGGTTCAGGAATGGGTATGAGGCCTGGAATGAAATATTTCAATTTTCTCTCTGGATATAAATATAAGAGGCAAGGATTTCCTTACAACAGCAAGTAGGAGAATAAGCCCATGGGTTAAGCCAAATCTGTGAACAAGAGAGTCTTGCAAAGAACATGTGTTGCTAATGATGGCGTAAGGTTGTTGAAACAGTTGACCTTCAAGTTAGCCATTCCTTTGAAAGTCATGTGACAAGGAATTATCTAACTGTTTGAGCTAGTTTGGTTTCCTCTAAGCAGCTTAAAGAATTCCATTTGACATACAGGCACATTTTACTAGATTTTAATAATATAGCTCTGTGAGGCAAGTAGGATAGGTATGATTATTATCATTCATTTATTTTTTAAGATTTTATGTATTTAAGAGAGAGAGAGAGAGCAACAACAGGGGGCAGAGGGAGGAGAAGCAGGTTCTCCACTCAGCGGGAAGCCTGACATGGGGCTCAATCGCAGGACCCTGCGATCATGACTTGAGCCAAAGGCAGATACTTAATCAACTGAGCCACTCGGGTGCCCCTGATTATTATCATTTAAAAATGAAGATGCAGGCTCAGAAATATGGAGATGATTTACTCAGATTACTAATTGGAATAAATTTTAGAAACTGCTCTGGAACCCAGCTAAGTCTTTTGTGAATCTGTATATTTATTTCTTTTTGCCTTGCGGCCACTAGAAAAAAACATTTATATTCATTCCAGCCTGGCTAAAAAATGCAACTGTATGTTCTTGCCAAACAAAAGAGCAAAATCCACATCTACTTTAATATCCTAATTGTTCCTTTATATAATATTCTACCAACCAGCCTCAGATTTCCAGATTTCCCATTTTAGTTTATCTTTTGGATCCCAAAGAGGAAGAGTTGGTTTTCACATATTTCTAGAATGTATTTTTATATATCTGATAGGCCTACTAGCATGCTGCAGAAATTGAGTAATATAGAGACTTTATCTGAAATAAAGTAAAACTTGGGTCATCTTGCATGTGGACAAGCTTTGGATAATGCCTTGGCAGCCACAACCTGCTTATTCCTGTGCCATTTGCATATTGAAATAGGTCTCCCTTTTTTCTGGATACTCAAACAAAACGGTCATAAGTTACTCAAAGTCGACTTGACTTTTTACATCACATTATTAGACCTAACCTGGAAGACAGAAGGAAGGTAACATAGGTAGGCATAGACTTGTTAGAAGCAATAGCTCAGAGCCTGAAGCCACAGAAATAAAAATGAATTTATAAATGTCTCCTCAAGGATCAGAATGAGATTTTCCCTCTCAGCTCTAATCAAGTCTTTCTGGAGTTTTTAATTCTGAGAGAATTGTTTCTGTACGTGATTCGAATTATCTTCCCAAGGTCAGTCGTCGGCCACCTGTTGCTCACAAAAAAGGAAATATATTACGTGGGACAGCCAAGGTGATTCATCTGGGCATGTGCTAAGTACAAACTAATGAGGAATGTGCCCAACTCCCATTAGAACTGGTTTTTTATTTCTTCCTTAGTACATGAACTTAAATAGCTATTGCATTCTGTTCCAGATTTTTCTTTATAAGATGTTATCTTCTTGCTTTTCAGAGTTCTTTAGGATTTTAAGATAGTAGAAAGAAAACTAAAAGTAAATATTTTTTTGAAGTTTTTATTTATTTATTTGACAGAGAGAAAGAGAGTTCACAAGCAGGGGGGAGCAGCAGAGGGAGAGGGAGAAGCAGACTCCCCGCTGAGCAGGGCGCCCAACACGGGGCTTGAATCCGGGACTCTGGGATCATAACCTGAGCAGATGTTTAACCAACTGACCCATCCGGGCAGCCCTAGAAGTAAATGTTTTAATAAACAACCTTACCTAAGGTTGCTGCTTTTTGTGATAGCACATTGTGGTAAATTATAAATAGGTACAAGTTCTTAGACTTTCTTCTCATTAAGAGGTAGAGTTTATAATTCATCCTCTGCATTTGGGTGGGCTTTGTGACTGCTTGGCTTGTAGGATATAATGGGAATGATGTTCTGCCAGTATCTACGTCCAGGCCTTAAACACTGGCAGGTGCCTGTGTCCTAAGAGGTCCTCCAAAATTTTTACCCCCTACATCATATGCCCTGAACTCTACCCTCCTCTTGATTAGAAGTGGGACCTGTGTCTGTGATGGATGTCACACCAATGAATATGTTATCTTACGTGGCAAGCATGAATGGATTTGCAGATGTAATTAGGGTCCCTAGTAAGTTGACTTTGAGCTAATCCAAAGGAGATTATCCTGGTTAGGTCAGCCTAATGGGTGCCAGTCTTGTGAGATCCTGAGCAGAAGATCCACCTCTGTCAGTGGTGCCCAGACTTCCAAACCTACAGACACTATAAGATGATAAATGGGTATTGTCGTATCCCACCACGTTTGGGATAATTTGTTACACAGCAGTGGACAACGAATATACTTCTACATTTGGTCTCTCAGAATACTTGCTTTTGGAACCCAGCTGCCATGATGTGAGAAGCCCAAGTCACATGGAGAAGCCCTACCTGTGCTCCCAGCACCGGTGGCCGGTCATGGCAGTGTGGCGTGTTTGGCCGTCCAGCCCAACTGGGTTTGACTACAAGTGCCTGAGAGACCCCCACACCAGAACCACCCAGCTGTGCTCAATCAACTCACAAAAATGCGAGACACAATAATCTAAATTTTAGGGTCGTTTGTTATATAGCTATAGATAACAGGGATTTTTTAAATGCCTATTTTGTTCATTCAAACGGATCTTTTATCTATTCTCTTGGTCTTCTGAGGGAAACTCTGCTTTCAGTTTTCTCCATTTTGCTCCTGGCATTCTAACTATATTGAAGGTTGACAGACGACTTCTCTTAGGAAGAACAGAAAGGCATTGTAAGCTATATCTTCGATTCGAAATGAAACATTTATTTTAGTGGAGTGGAGATGGGATTCCTGCTATACTTCAAAGGAAATTATAATGAGGGCCACACTAGGGGTGCCAAATTAACTGAAGAATGCATTCTCATCCTAGATATAGGAAGGTATAGATACAGAATCAAATATAAATATGAATATGGCTATAGATATACATAGTGTAGAAAGATATTCAGAAAGAAAAAAAGCAGACACACTGAATCTAAATTAAAAATGTATAATAAATACCATAAACACTCATTATCATGATATTATTAATATGGAGAAATGCCAATCACAAATGAATTCCTTATGTTTTTATAGTTCTGGCTGCTTAGTATTTCTATACTAAGTAAAAAGTACCATGTAGTAACACTTTAGTCTCTTGTGACCATATGTATTATTCATTGTGGCTAAAGCCAATTTGTTCACAAGTATGATAATTATCTAATTCTGCTTAGGAAATGCTTTTCTCATTACTGGAATAAAGTTTCTAATTCCAGTAAAAAGAATTTTCAAATCTCCTTGGGCAAAAGTCAGTGCATGAGCTTCAAATCTGCTTTGTTTTGTTAAAATTAGAATCAACAGTTTGAGACGTACAGCTTCATAAGGAAGTAATCGCGTTAGTCACCCTCTTGGCACTACATGGGCATTAATCTTTTCCTTTCATCAGTCTCTCTGACTCTTTCACAATGTTATAAGGTCCCCCACAAAGCCAAATTAATAATGTTTCTTTCATCAAAACTTACGAATGTGCAATTAATAATCAATGATCTTGGGAGAATAAGAGAAACAACTTTACAATTTCTAGATCATCTTGATGGGCAGTTGGGTTCCATGCAATATATGAAGGAGTCGCTTCCTACTTGTTGTACCTTTATTACAGAGAGATTGGCTTGAATGTTTATCATCCAGATTGAATGATTATCTTATTACTAAGTTTTGTGAATATACTTGGGGTTTTGAGATTTTCTTTTAAAACATTCATTTGGAATGTATAATGATCTGTCCATTTGACTCGTGCCTTTACTATAAGTCAATTCCAAGTCAAGGTGCAAGTCATTTGCAAGAAGGCAGAGAGATTTTTTACCCCTTTATAAGCAATGTTCTCAAACTTTAAAGTGTGAATTACCTGTGAGGCTTGTTTTCTTTGGGACTCGTTCTGGCTAGAGATAATGAGGAAGCAGGAAATTGCTTCCTGGAATAATCAACTAAATGCATCAGAATCACTGAAAAAGATAATAGCACAGGTTATAAAGTCCTTTTCCCTGATCTCGTCATGGCTGACTTTTTCTCTCATAGAGACCTCTGCTGAAGAAGAGGCTTACCGGAGAAGTGGTCTTTGCCCACACACCTGAAATTCTCCACCTACTCACACTCCTTCCCACCACCCCATTCGAACTCTTGGATATATTCCCTGTATTTGCTTCTTTTATAATGAGTTACTCTTTCCTCTTCTGCCACAATTTCTGCCAACACTGTATCTTATGTGTCCTGATTGCTGCTGAATCCCAAGCCCCTACAGTAGCACCTGGCCAACAGTAGAGCTTAGTAATTGTGCCATGAGTGAGTAAATGTCTAGGTTGCTCTTCGTTAATAATAATGGATGATGATGATGGTGGTGGTGGTGTCCCATTGGTCTTCATTAGTGGCAATCTAATGCGATCGATAATATTAAATACAAAATTGAACTGAACAATTTCTCTAGTTGAAACAAGGTGCTTGATTGGCTTCTCTAAGCCGTATTTGATTCACAGTTAGGATCACTGATTTGATTCACAGTTAGGATCCTCTGCTGGGTTCAACCGGCCAGGAGGATTGCAGCAGACCACAAACCAAATGTCTAATTTGACTTACCCGCTCAATTCAAAATGCCCCATTATGGACACGAACTGGTAGGAGAATTTTCTTAGGTATCAGAATCCAGCTATGTGGGGCGCTTGGGTGGCTTGTCGTTAAGCATCTGCCTTTGGCTCAGGTCACAATCCCAGGGTCCTGGGATCGAGCCCCGCATCGGGCTCTCTGCTCGGCAGGAAGCCTGCTTCTCCCGCTACCATTCCCTCTGCTCGTGTTCCCTCTCTTGCTGTGTTTCTCTCTGTCAAATAAATAAAATCTTTAAAAAAACAAAAAAAGAATCCAACTATGCAACATGTTACTTTCTTATCTTCGAAACCAAACTCAGTTGTCTTGAATTTAGTCTTGCCACAATTACTATTACATTTTATTATGATTTAAGGTGAGGAATGGAGTAGGAGAGGCCACATGTAAGAATTTTTTATGTGGCGAGCACAGCATAAACATGATATTGTGTTATGTTAAGTGTATGGGATTTGGAAGCAGACAGACCCAAGTTTCAATCCCAAGAGTACCACTTAAACTCTATGACCTTGGGCGATGTAATTAACATCTATAACCTTTGTTTGTGAAATGAGTTTAATACTACCTGCCTCCCAGGATCCTCTTAAACATTAAATCAGATAACCCTATGACAAATGGTTGGCATAGCATCTGACACATAACAACACTCAATTATTGTTGTCTTCACTATTATTTTTTATCACTTTGATTAGTCATGAGAAAATGGTTAAAATAGCTGAAAGTTTATATTCATTTCTTTAAGTCTCCCTTCACTGCACTTCAAGTTGGAAATTCTCCTTTCCCTATCCTTTTTAGGCTTATTCCTTCACGCTGTCGCTTGCTCTGATGATGTTATTCATCCAAGGGGAAGTGGGGGGAATCTTTCTGGAAAGATCTGGTCGTGTTTAGAAATTTCTACTTATTATAATGTTAAATCAGTATGCTATCATCACTCCCTTCTCAACTGGGTTTTATGTCTTTCCCCAATTGTGAGAGAACTTCTGTCCCAAACTGAAGGACTTAATATCCCCAAGCCAACAGTGGAGAGAGATTATCTTTGGCAGAGAGCCATATCTATGAACACTGAGAAGGTTGCTTCTAATGAGATGTGAGAGTCTGCTTCCCCCTTTCAACCCCAATATTGCCAGAGAGCTAGTGCTAATTAGCAGTGAGCCCTACATCCTTAATGAAAGTTACTAGCCCTCATTATATTACTCATTCATTCAAATGCAAAAATTTACTGTGTAACAATTGAGTGCAATTCTCCTTCTCAGACCAATTTCAGATCAAACAATAGAGATCTTCACTAGGTACGTCTGAAGAAAGTATACAAACACCTGATATTAAGATAAATGCAAGGTACTGGCAGTGTTAGATATAGGATACCATGAGGGGCAAAATAGAAGGGATAATATAAGTAAGTTAAAATTACAAAAATACAGCTATGACCCTTTGTTTTCTTTCTACATAGGCTGAATGTAACGATCTTCAGATGACATAGTCTTATTTCAAGCAAATGCACTCCTTTCAATTTTTGGACACCATTTAGTTTTAATTCTCTTGGACATGGAACCATCTTCATTCAGTTAATTTTACTGATGGGATAGATGAAATATAGCTACAGGTGTATCATGATATATTCCGTATGTGTATACCTAACTACTATCACGTATGCAAAGGGTTGTGGTTATACTATACAAAGAGAGAAGATAAATAATTTTCAGAGAGAAAAGTAGCATAAAGGTTGCCCGTACCCCAGCCTCAGTGCTCAATTAAGCTGACATAGCTTGAAGTCTGTGCCAAATCATTTTTCATTTAACAGTGGGGTTAGAACTGTACCAGTTGTTACTTGCTCCTGCTTAGATAAACAACTGTAGCCAGCACTCAAGTGTGCCTCATGCTGATCTCATCAGGGAACTGTGTGTAGGTGGACTTCTTAGAAGCTTATGGTTCAAGGTCAGAAAGGTAAAAATTGTCCAAGCAATTCTCCCAGAAATAAAAACAAACTCTTAACTGCTTTCTACCTGTCCTTTCTCTCAGCCCTTTGTCCTGTTTCATTGTGGACCTAGGTTTTCATAATCACAATGCTTTGATCACTAGTTTTTTTAATAGTATCTTAATGTCTTCTGGAATTTTGGTGAACACATACTTCTGCTTTCTATTCCATTCAGACATGGACTTTCTATTCTCAATATTCCAGATGAGGAGTTGCTTTGAAACCTATACTGAATGGCCACTCCTGTATCACTGTGTGCTACAATCTTGCTGGACAGCAGGGACACTAAAAATAAATTTTGCATGATTCCTCCTTTAAGCAACTCACCACAAAGCCAGCAAAATGGAATTCAAATTAAAGTGATATAATTCTTTGAGAGGGTACTGAGCAAATTTCAGGGGGCATGCAAGATGGGGAGAATCCGTGGAAACTTCATAAAAGAGGTGATACTGAGTTGCTTTCCATGAGACAAGGACAGTGGAAGGACATTTCGGGCAAAGAGAAGGGCATGAGCAAATCAATGGGGAATGGGAGAATGAGAATTATGTTTAAGAACAGAAGCAAGTCCAATTGGGTAGAGCATAACATTTGTAATGGGGAAATGGCAAATGATGAGAAGCTAGACCCTCAGGCTGAAGACTATGTTAGAGTATAGAAGGCCAACCAGAGTTTCCCCATGGATCAATGATATGATCAGGCTTTTATTTTGGGAAGATAACCATTATGGCACTGTAGAAGAGGAACTGCCAAGAAATAAGAGGCAGAGAAGCAAAAAGTCCATGGGCAGAGATGCCACAAATGGGGAAAAGAGGATGAGTTCCAACGTTGCTCCTGGAATAGAGCTATGATATTTAGTAATGAATTGGATAATAAGAGTAGGGGAAAACAATGAGTTAAGGTTTATTAATCTATTGATTAAATATGTATTAAGCACCTGTCATGGACTGGGGACTTTACTACACAAAGGTATATAGGGGTTCCCAAAACAGAGTCCTTACAATCATGTACATCAGAGCCTAGTGGAGGGAAGAGAAGGATCCCAAGTTTCTAGCTCAGTTTATGGACGAGATACAGATACTGTTACATGCTTGGAAATACAGGAAGAGATAAAAACTTAAGGACAATGGGATTTTTGAGTTTGGTTTGAGAGTGATAAGATTAACTATCTGAAGACCTTACGAGTACAAGTGAGTGGGAGGTCTGGCCTAGAGAAGAGAATGAGATTGATGTTGTATATGTGAGAATCATGAGCTTCAATATTAGTCATGGGAATAAATCAAATTATCCAAGGGGAGCAAATAGAAGAGAATCAATGATGGAACACTGGGGAATGATATCATATCTGAATAGAGGAAAGGAGTCTAACATATGAGACTTGAAAACATGGCAAGATAAGTAAGAGGAGAGCTATGGAGAAGAAAGGGAAGAACACATTGGGGGAATAAAAGAGTCAGCTGTGTCAGGTTTTCTTAGTTTCTCTTATCCTTGTTTCTGGGTAAGAAGGATCTCATTGGCCATGAATCATGCCGAGGCTCAGAGATATTTCTTCTGCCCTGGATTCCATTTTGCACATCTTCTTCCTTTATTATAAATAATCCTCTACTAGGAAGGGAGTACACGTAACTTAAAAATAAGACAAAACCAACCAAACCAACCTCTCTAGGGATTTCCCCCATTCTTTATAGGAACTTACCCTAAATGGGTGGGTAATTCTTGCTGTGTAGGCAGTGGTACGGCTCAGTGACACACATTCAGACGTGACAAACTACCAGGGTTGGCTCAAGGTTTTGCTCTGAAAAGACAGAAAGGAACAGCTTTGGAAATCGGGATGCTAATTCCCTTGTTCCAGGATTATCAGTAATTCCCCACCCAGGGTTCATTTGGACAAAAATACTATGTACTGGAAGTAAAAAGTTCAAGAATAAGTGTGTTTCCTCTTGCCAAGAGTTAGCAGCTATTATCTTTTGAAAAGATGACAGGTGTCACTAAGTGTCATTATTTGGGTGTTGCAGGGAACACCATCACCACTTTTCTGAATACAAAATAAGAATGTGGGTTAAAGAGGATGTGGAATCATTTTTCATTGTGAGAGGAACACTAGGAAACGTACTTTTTTTTTTTAAAGATTTTATTTATTTGTTTGACAAAGAGAGAGATCACAAATAGGCACAGGCAGGCGGTGGGGTGGGGGGGGAAGCGGGCTCCCTGCTGAGCAGAGAGCCCGATGCAGGGCTCGATCCCAGGACCCTGGGATCATGACCTGAGCTGAAGGCAGAGGCTTTAACCCGCTGAGCCACTCAGGCACCCTGGAAACGTGCTTTAGATACTTAGGACATTTTCACTGTTTCTGGAGACAGGGATGTAATATTGTGACAGTGAAGAGCATAGACTGGGATAATAGGATGTAATATTTAAAACTGAGATCGTCTTAGAAGATTTTGGCCGAACACTGGTCAAGATCTAGTAACCCTGTAATATCACTTCCCAGTGAGACAGGGGAGCCTAATGCTGGGAATTCTACCTGTTGTTTTGGCAAAGTGAGAATTAATTCCAGCTTGCAAAGCCATCTTCGGGCCAGCCAGCCGAAACAAGTTTGTATAATTATGGTGCTAAAAGTGAGCCACTGAAGCCTCTTTGGCACTCTTGGATTCTGATTCTTAGACAGTGATAACACCAGATAGGCCAACTCCGTTATCTTTAAAGCCGAGATGATCTGAGTGGTTTGGATGCATTGCTTCAGCCCTGGGCCAAACCGGGTTACTTTCTGGAAGTACACAAAGCCACAGACGATGCCGTCTTGCTACTTGGGTCATTTCATCATGCCTGGGAACTAGACAGAAGGCTGAGGTTGTCTACGCACTCGTTCCTGTGTTTCTATCTATGTGACAGCGACCAAGTGGCAACATGAAGAGGAACACATGGAATTATGGTAAAGGACCCTATTTGAATGTCAACAGGAAATCAATAATAAAAGCAAATTTCCATTCTTTTTAAATCAAGGAAAGTGCTTCTAGGAGGAGAGTGGACCGATTTATTTTAATTAAAAATGGAAAATGCATCTTTGAAATAACTAGCCATGTTATGCTTTCTGGAGGAGGATGATTTCCTATTCTTCTTTCTCCTCAGTCTAGCTTTCAAAGAAAACCTTGAATCTTCTGGAAGAACTTTATTGCTATTGCTGCACTCTTTGGTGCCAGTGATTCCTGAAGTTGGGCCGCCTGCTTCCCTTAAAGTGATGGTGGGACATCACGACCATGAGAAGCAGCTTGTCACCACACTGCATCCCCGCCCCCCACCGCAGGTAGGTGACAACTGAGCCAGATACACTGTATTTGAAGGGGGGCGGGGGGATTAAAGGAATTTGATATGAGATTGTACAGGTAGAAATCTTCTTCAACAACACATTCAAACAAGGCAGAGGTGTGGTGGGGTCTTTGTATCTTAAATATGGGAGAATATTCTCTGTTTTTTAAAATAGAATGAGGATGCTTAGAAAAATTATGATTTTTCCCAACTATTATCAGAGATTTATAGAATCGTGATCTTTCCAGGGCCTTTCATCTCTTCTGATTATTGTCACGGAGACTTATTGAAGGACTGTATTGAGACAGACAAAAAGGATCTGGCCCCACACTGTTTTTTGTTCTCCGTGTCATGCCCCCCACCCCCCAAATCTCCCCCTCTTAGCGTTCTCTGCAAGCCACACAATACTTGGGGACGACACAAGTTTCAGGTTGAAACTTTTCTGTTTAGTCAAGAATGAATCAAATGTCAGAGACTCCATGTTCTAGATCAACAATTTCCAGGACTGATACATCTTAATCAAGTAATTAGGTGGCTTTTCCGGTGGTGTTTTCCACACCGGAGAGAGGAACAGATTTGCCGCTTTGCTCCGATGGCTGCTAGCAGCAGTGTTGGTTGTTAACAGAGACATTTACACGGAACCACCAGTTGGCAGGGGCCAACACTTTGTTACTTGCTATTCCCACATGCTGAGGATTGTGGGAAGGCTGCCAAGCTTTCTGTATCATGTAGCTCCTCGGTGTAATAGCAACAAAAAGCCTTGGGAAAAAAAAGCAGAAGAAAAAGAAGAAAAATGAATAAAGGAAACAATGAAGCTAAGTCCCCGGCCTCTCATATTAAACAGGATAGAATGAGAGATTTTTAGTGGCACTTTTGTCCCCTTCATTCCCTCTTTTTTTCTTTTCTCTTTCCTTCCTTCCTCTATTTCCTTCTTTCTTCATTTATTTCTTTTCTTTTCTTTTCTTTCTTTCTTTCTTTCTTTCTTTCTTTCTTTCTTTCTTTCTTTCTTTCTTTTTTCTTTTCTTTTCTTTTCTTTTCTTTTCTTTTCTTTTCTTTTCTTTTCTTTTCTTTCACTGTCTTCATTTAAAAAGCATTTTAAATTGAGGTTGATGCTTCTCGAACTTTAAAGCACACTTAAACCACCTTGGGGTCCTCTTGAAAGGCAGATTCAGACTCTACAGGTTGGAGGTGGGACCTGAGGATTTTCACATCCCACTGGCTCCCAGTGATGCTGGTGCTGCTATTGCTGGACTATTATTTGGATGATGGTGAGGACTGAAGGGAGAGCAGGAGGAGTAACACATGACCAGAGGTGGTAGAAATGGTTGTGATTGTCTCGTACACTAGGACTCTAAAATGACAATGATGCCTTTCTCTTCTCCCTCTTCTAGAGACCTGGGATTGAACCTTTTTTAATTATTATGATGATCCCAATTAGTAATCTCACCTGTATTAGATAAAACATTATGAGTTGGAAAATTCCGATCCTAATTCCAGTTCTGTTACTAACTAATTGTGTGGTAACAAGTGGGTTCTGAATTATCCCTAGGTATCAGTGTGTTCCTCTGTACCGTAGGGGATTGCGTGTTATGTGTTTGACAGTCGTCTTAGTCACTAACTTGATGACATGTCATGAGCTATATATTTAAGTTAGAATTTCTGGGGTTGTACCTGAAACCAATAACATCTGAATTTGCTTTTGGTTACTTTGTCTTTCATACCATATAAAATAAGTGAATATGAATGAGTCTTTTCTACTGTGTGTCCCGGACCACAAAGATATTTGAGCCCAGGGAATGGAGGGCTGACTGTGACACAGACCAGGAGCTGGTGATGTGTGGAGGGAGATGATACCTAGCAATCCTGGAAGATGAAATGGGATGCCTGGGAAAGTGAGGAGCATGTTGGAGTGGTCTGAGAGAGGAGAGGGCCAGGTGGTCAGGGACATTACCCCGCACATAGGAGGAGTTGATGACCAGAACTTGCAGTTCTGTTTCTTTTCGAGGTTCGTAAGTTCCAAACAGAGCTCCTCCTAGATCAGTGAGTAAAAGGTGGGGGAGACCATGGAGAAATGGTCAGTACAGGCTTCATAATCTATAAGCCTGGTGAAAAATGAAGATGAAGAGCCCCTTCTTCAGTAAGTAGGAAATAAGTGCCATTGATGTACTATAATACAAAGCTTTTTCCTTTCTTCTATGATCTTTCTCAACTTATTATAATGTTTAATATAATTCTAAGTGAAGAAAAAGAAAAAAATATTAAATTATTAGCATGAATTTTGCCATCTAAAAATTGTGCAATGTCCATTTAAAATGCAAATATGAGAGCACTTAATTCTATGCAGAATTGTCAAAATGACATATTTCATAGTGCATACATGCATATGTATTTTGTTCTCACCAGAACAGTGGAAACACTGCACAAAAACAATGCAACTATTTTTGGCTTCTTGACATGCACATATTCTATCAAAACTTTCTACCTTTCATTTACTGGTGAGTAAGGAATGATTGAGGGAAAAAAAGGAAAGGAAAGGAGGAAGGGAGGGGAGGGGAGGGGAAGAGAACAGAAGGAATGAGGGAGGGAGGAAGGAAGGAAGGAAGGGAAGAGAAGATCGAATTATGGGTTGCCCTGACTTTCCCCTTTCTTCTATGTCATTATTTTTTAGCATCAGTGAGTGACAAATGCAAGCAAAGGACACAATAGAGTTGTTTATTCATTTATGTCTCTTAGAATGCCGTTGTCTTTTTTTCTGTGTTGGAAGCAAATTCTGAAATGGACAAAAAGCATTGTTTCTTGGTGCTGTTTATGCTCCCCACCTTCAACTTGCTCAGTTGTAGATACGGCATGTTGACCTTGTACTTACTCTGGATCTTGCTGAGCTTCCACGCATCATGGATCCACCAGAATTCTGAGCCTGAGGGAGGGCATCATTGATGCTATATGTGAATAGAGAGGAAAGGAATGGTAGACATGCATATGGCCTATGTTCATACACACGTTCCATTGTCCCAAGGGACTTCACATACAAAATACAAGTTCAAAGCTAAAACCATTAAGAATTTCAAGACTCTTGCAGCAGAACATTAAAGGAAGTGTGGGACACCAGGCAACTGCACTAGTTGAATATCTTTGAAGCTAACTCTAGATGTACAAACAGAAAAAAATGAACAAGGCAGCAATTGGTCCAAATGGTCAAGAAAAGAATCTGGTAGCCAGAATCGCATTATAGGGGACAAAATGAAATTAGTTTAACTTAATATTGAGTCTCTGAATTCAAAGAAATGCTACCAGAATAAGAAAAGTGTTGATCTCAGGGCTGGGGGTTATATAAACTATGACTTTTGGAAATATGTGACACAACTGGATAAATTGCTGTATCTTCTCAGTGGTTTTCTCTCCATGAAAATGTGTTTGATACTTTCCTTTCATTGTTGAGAGGAATATTAATTTTACAGATGGAGAAACTGAGATCTGGTGAGGTAAAGAGACTTGATTTAGGTAACAAAACTCGTTAGAAAAAGAATCAGGATTAAAACCTAAACTTTGGGGCGCCTGGGTGGCTCAGTCGTTAGGCGGCTGCCTTCGGCCCAGGTCAGATCCCAGGGGCCTGGGATCGAGCCCCGCATCGGGCTCTCCACTCTGCGGGAAGCCTGCTTCTCCCGCTACCATTCCCTCTGCTTGTGTTCCCTCTCTCGCTGTGTTTCTCTCTATCAAATAAATAAAAATCTTTAAAAAAATAAAAAAATAAAAAATAAAAAAAAAAATAAAACCTAAACTTTGAGAATACTAATTCAATGTTCCTTTGAGTTCCCCATGCTAGTTTCTCCTATAATTCATCACAATGGCAATGATCTCTGCTGGTAATGTTGAAATGTTTTTCATGTCTGTAAAAACAATGAGAAGGAAATAGAGAAAATAGACTGTTTTACCCTACTTTAATGCTGCAAAACGATTCTTCACTTTTTCTCTAACTTTAGTGAGATGGTTTTAAAGGAAGTAATTTTTTTTTTTAGATTTTGTTTATTTATTTTAGAGAGCGAGAGAGAGCAAGCGTGTGGGGGAGGGGAGAGGGGCAAAGGGAAAGGGAGAGAGAGAATCTCAAGCAGATTCCACATTGAGCATGGAGCCTGATGACGTGGGACTCGACCCTGAGGTCATGACCTGAGCTGAAATCAAGAGTGGGACCCTTAACCAACTGAGCCACCCAGGCACCCCTAAAGGAAGTATTTTCTCTATAACTTCTGCAGTGCTGAGCTGGATCATAAAGGATCAGAGGCTGGCTCATTTAGAAAGAGTGGTTAATCATACTTACCACTGAAGAGATGAGTAAAGCAGGGTCACAAAGTCAAATGTTATGTAGGTGGTTGCTGACAGATTAATTTGAAATGAATGAATAGGAGCTTTAAATGGCAAAGAAAAGGACTCCAGTGGCTTTCAAGTTTAAAGTGTTGCCTGACAAACTGTCCCTAATACAGCATCTTGGAGCTTTCCCTAAAATCCTCATAGAGATATCAGAAAAAAAAAAAAAATGAAAACAAATAAGTAAATACCAGAACCTGTCTGTCCACTTTTGCTAAGTCAAGAGCAGATCCCACTACTAGAATAACTACAGAGCTTCACAAAGAATTCAACTTTGTTGCATGAACTCACCTTTATCCAGAAACCAAGAAATACTGCTGGCCTAAAACAGCGAGGCTACTGATTCAGAGCCTTTCATTGTGTACCAACTGAAATCAAGGTGCTTGCTTTGTGGGCACTTGAGGCACTCTGAGCACTCATACTTGTTCCCTCATCCTCCTGGCCCCTCCTTTTATTTATTTGTATATTATTTATATATCTACTTTGAAATGAAACTCCCAGAAATCAAATCAAAAGGAGTAGCAACTGGATGGATGGGAAATAAGATTAGCTGTGATCTTTCATGTCCTGAGAAGTATAATTCCAAGAAGTAGACCCATAGTTGCTTAAGGTAGAGACAAGAAATGCACTGAGAGCTGAAAATTTGGCACATTTGGGTTTTTTTTGTTTGTTTAGTTTTTAAAAATCTTTTAATAAAATCTTTTAAAAGATTTTATTTATTTATTTATTTGACAGAGAGAGAGAACACAAGCAGGGGGAGTGGGAGAGGAAGAAGCAGGCTTCCCGCTGAGCAGAGAACTGGAGGCGGGGCTCAATCGTAGGACTCAAGGATCATGACCTGAGCCGAAGGCAGCTGCTTAACAACTGAGTTACCCAGGCGCCCCTGTTTATTTATTTTTTGCAATGTATTCAGTATGTTCAGAGTGTGAAAGAAATGATAGAGATTGATTTAACTCTAAACAATTTAGCAGAATAACATGCATTTAATCCTTACTAGATTCTGGAACTTTTTATGAGGAAGAGTGACCAAGAATATGTTTTCCAGGCTCAAAATAAGAAAAAAGATTCTACTGATACTTGAGACAAGACTGAATGAGGTCAAGAAAAACTTGCAAACCATTTCTATTGAAAATATTTCTGGCTAGAAGTATCTTCATTACAGAATGGTTGGTATATGTAAAAAAAGGCAAATAAAGAAAAAGGAAATGTCATTAAAAGATTTAAAACAATGGCATATATTTTATGTAGTTTCCTAGAGAAGCCAGAGTAGTTTCAGATAACCCCTGGATGAGCTCAACAGAACACACAATAGCACATGAAAGAGATGTGAAGATTGCCAAAGAACTGAACAGAAGGCACTGTGGTGGAAAAGGAGTTCAGTAAGATGGAAATGAGTTGCAAGGACACAATGCATACAATGGCAGAAACAAAATCTTTGTCAAAAAGAGCAAGGAACCAAGGAAATAGGAAGATTGGATTTTCTGATCTGGAGGACAAACCAGAGAAGCCCTCTAAGAACATAAATAAGACAGATGGTTATAAAGAAAATGTTAGACATTGAGGAATAAGAGCTGTATCATTCTTATAAAATATTGATGTTCCTGCAAAAGGGAACGAAAAAAAGAATATATACAATAATCAGTGATTTAATTAAAGAAGACACTTTGGGGAAAAAATGGCCCATGTCCTCAAATCAAAATGACTCCTTACATTTCAAACAAAGTTAATTAAAAAGGAACTAAATTAGGGGCATCTGCATAGCTCAGTTGGTTAAGCATCTGACTTTCGATTTTGGCTCAGATCATGATCTCAGGGTTGTGAGATTGAGCCCTGCGTTGGGCTCCACACTGGGTATAGAGCCTGCTTACGATTCTCTCTGTCTCTCTCTACTCCTCCCTCCCCCACTCATGCACGTTCTCAAAAAAAAAAAAAAAAAAAAAAAACCTGAACTAAAACTTATCTCAGCAAAATTTTGAAAAAAAAAAAAATCAAGAGATGTCATTTTACTCTTTGCATTTTGTATAGAGAAAGTTAAAGGGAAAAGGCGAGACAGAGACAGAAAGAGAGAGACTGAAATTAAAAGGCGCTGGGCCTCTTACACATCCCAACCTCACTGAAGGAAGGTTGATGGGGAAAGAACATTCTCCATGACAAGAAACATCAGGCTTTGAGAATATCCTTTACAGCTAACATTTATAAAGCATCTAAAATATGCCTATCATAGTTCTTATTTATATTTCTATTCCAATTTTTTTGATATTGAGTATTTCATTGAATCTTAATTACAGTCCCATGGAGCTCTCTGACTTTTTCAAATACTTTAATGAATGGGGACCATACCAAGAAAGCAGTATGTAAAATTCTGCTTTTGCTTTTATGAGAGACGGATTAACTCCTGGAAAAGCAGTCACCCTCACTTGTCATTCAGATATGTTTCTTGACAAGGCCCAATACCCTAAAATACTTCAGAAAACCAAAACAAACAGACATCACCACTATGACATCAACAACAAAATATTTATTTCCAGCACAAAGATCTAGAATACATTGTTGCAGTCAAGGGCTCAGGCTATTACTTGTGCGCAGACTGCTAGGTTGTCTTATTCCTGTGTGATTTTTACTCTCCTTTCCTACGTGACCCTATCACTCTGCAGATCCGCAAAAATAGCTGTTTCTTGCTTGGCTTGCAATAGAAAATGAGGTGTTTGTACTTCCGGCCGTGTTGATATTGTATGAGTAATGCCTATGTTTGATCGTCTGGGTGCTTATTAGTAGAGGCAGGACATTCCAATTTGCTTTTAAAAATTTACATGGAGCGGCCACCACTTCATTAGAGGTGGGTGGGGAGAACGGGGAACACAGAAAACCCTGGTTTATCTATTTACACAGTGATCTTTTTTGGAGTATGCCCAGAATTAAATTAGATGTTGCAGCTCAGAGAGCCAGTTCTTACGACTTTGCTCGGCTAGTGGTGAAGAGGACACAGAGCTAACTCCCAATTATGAATGTGCAAAAGCCACAGGTCATCTTGAGCCTCCCTTCAGACACTCCTTTTGATTTCAAATACAGTTGATCCTTCTTCCAAAACACTGAACAGCTTTTATTGTCCCTTTCTTCATTTGTGGTCAGACTACCCGGCTAACGAGGAGAAAATAGGAAGAAGGAATTAGGAGCAAAGAGAATGGAGATGGTAGAAATATCCAGCACACACATCATTATCCGGTGGATAGTCAGTCCCTGTGTGTTCTACTTGAAGCTGGACCAAGGCAGAACTTGGCAAAAACAGGGCTGGTGTTTACCTTCCCCTGGGAGGGCGTGTCAGGAAAGACCGGGCTAAGTGACAAGTAGGCCCTAACATGTGTATTGGAATCCAGGATTTTGCTACTGCACCCTTTTGAGGAAAGAGGAAAGAAGGACAAAGTGGAAATCACAGGCGAAAGAACAAAAATGAATTGGAAACCTAATTTTCACTTTAAAAGAAGATGTGGTCTTAGTTTTGATGTGGTCTTAGTTTTTTATGTCATGTGTTTTGTCCCTTGGTCAAGATCTGATTAAGAAATACATATATAAAATGGATAATTTCCTACTCACCAAATCCATAGGATGCTCACTGAAAACTCATTTTGTTGAAGATCCCAGGAAATGATCAGTGAATTTATTTTATTCCTTATTTCCACCCCGTCTCCCTAATTTCTATATTTTGAAGTCTGTGTCTAAACCAAGTCAACAAATAAGAAGTGAAAAACTCACACTTATGATTTGTTTTCTTCTCATAGTTCGTGAAACAACTTTTCTGATGTCTTTGCTGACTAAAATACTGTTCCTAAGGAATGATGCATCAGCCATGGGTTTTATGCCTTATACACATAGTCTTGTGTCTGTCTCTTGCTGTCAGTCTTTGCTCCTGATGTGTGACGTCTCAGCAGAAATTTCAAAGTGAAAAGGGATTGGTTAAAAGCTTATATTTGAACCTTTCAGAAAAGTCCTATCTATCATTTGTGACTAGAGCCATCAGGTCATTCTAGAATCAAAAACTTCGGCTAGGCAGACATACCTAAGAATTGGTGAAAAGCAGACAAGTGCTGCGTGGGCACAAAGGGAACTCAGAAGAAATGAAGCAAACCCCAAGGAATGAATGAAAGAGATTCATTCCGTAGGAAAAATCAATTAGAGGAGCCAGGCAGGTTTACATTCTACTTACACGTACCCTGAAATTAAGAGATAAAAATCATAACATTTATTTTTTGTTGTCTGATCACCTTGAACAATTTTAGTGTTCATATATCTCTTGACGGAAGCAACCTCATTTATAGGTTTACTGCCCCAGTGCCTGGGAGAAAAGGCATTTGGACAGAAGTTCTCCCAGTACTTGGGAACTCTCCTAGGCTACAAGGGCACAGCCGAACACCAGCTCCTTTGGTCGCCTCACCCTCCCACTCTTTTTATACTACAATGTTTTCTGACTCGTATTCCATAGTTTCCGTCAGGACCTTATAACTGGGTTGGTTGTCTTTTTGATTTGTGTGTCTGCCTGTGGGGAGAAGAGGAAAGGAACACAAGAGCCACAGGTGGAGATTGAGGGGCATTGGCGTGTGTCTATGGAGCAGACAGCGAAAGAGAGCAGGGTCCTTGCCCACGCGGCCCCATGTCCAGCCTCTCCAGGCTCCAGATCCAGGCTTTGCCCTGCCTGTTCTATCCCATCTGTGTGACCAAAGCTTCACTCTCCTCTCTCGTACTCCTCCAACTGCGGTCTCTTCCTCTTTCCCAGCGACCAAGTTGCCATCCCCCAAAATGGGGCAAGAGGCAAGATGAAAACCACCCCCAATGCCTTAACATCTCTCTGATATTGTCTGCGACTCGCGCCTCTTTATTTTTCAGTCATTTGTCACAGCCTGTATCTAATGATTTCCCAGCTCACAAAAGTGACGCTAGAACCTGGAGCAAGCAAGGCCAATTGCAGAATTGGATGACAGTGGGAAGGCTGTAGGGAAGCTGGCAGGCTTGGAATTAAAAAGCCTCTGGCAAAAAAAAAAAAAATGGGGGGGATACTTATAGGCAAAATGTGACCTGGAGTTGGACCTCTGTGGCTCCTTCTCTCACCTCCTGAGACCCGGGAGATGATAGATGCAAGGGTCTGGTCTTCCTATAGGACCCCTGTGGACCACATTCATTTCCTGATTTGTACTGCATAGATGAGAGTCTACTGTCCGTGCCCCAAACAGGAATTAGCAGTTGTTATTGGTGTGTGTGTGTGTGTGTGTGTGTGTGTGTGTGTGTGTGTGTTTCCCCAACATCTTTGTGCAGATTCTTGGCATTTCTTTCTTTGCAGAAGTGAAAAAAGGTGGTGCAGTGGAATGACAAAATAAGAGGGGCAGGAGGGGTTGGCTGGGCTCAGAAGGTTCGAGGGGAGAAAATAATGCAAGTGTCTTCGTAAATGCTTGTTAACACTAATCATTTAGAGCACAGTTTCGCAAAGATTAGTCGGGATTTGTTGTAAGCCTATCTCGGTAGTGGAGTCATTTGTGCTGCTTGCCTATGGGAACAGCTGCTATTTAGCTCCACTTGATTGGAGAGAATCACGCCCTCTGTGCCTTTCCCCCATGGGCTCTGAAACTACCTCACTGGGGTACCGGAATCAGAGCCAGGTTCTTCATATTTTATTCAAGCCAATTTACTTCCCAGGCAAGGTCTTTAAAACATGGCACGGCTGTAGCAGTGCCATTCATCTTTTGCCTAGAAATGTGACTTGACAGGTGGGTGGCGGTGGGGGGACACCAGTCTTGCAATAGAGGTTCCTGTCACTGCTGGTGGGAAGAGGTCAATGTACCTCTGGGCGCATCCTGACCCACTCAGCGAAACTCTCCAGATGTTCAAGGCTCCCTGGCACATCTGTCTCGTCTCCACAATGCTTTCCAGGAGGCTCAGACAGAAATTGGAATGAACTAGCAACTCAGTGTTTGCAGAAGGTCTCCGGTGAACTTGTCCTCATTGAAATGCCTGTGCAGTGCGGGTGGAGAGGCCTGGGCGGCAGGGAGCCCAGGGGACGCCTTTGCACAAAAGAGGCCCCTTTGCAACCGTAACGGGGCCTCCGGTGGGAATGTGAATGCTCCACACTCTCCGGATGACTCAATTATCTAGATTTTCAAGTCGAAGATTCCCAGGTGTCAAAGGGTAACTCTTCCCAAAATAACCAAGAATGAACATGAACTTCACCTCCTCTCTCCTCCCCAAAACCGAAAAATTCCAAACTTGTTACATTAGGATAAATCACGCAGAAACACTTCAGCTGCTCATTACTTTGTGAAAGCCGAATTCAGCATCTCACCCCCCCAACTCTTTTTTTTTTTTGTAACTTTGTTTTTCATAGAGTAGTTCTAAAAAGATGTGTCTCGTATCCGGTATTATCTATCTGTCATTCCCTCTACATTCTGGCCTGTTCTTCTGCCACTCCTCATGTTTTTAAAAAAAAAATCCCAACAGTAATATTTGGTTCAAGCAAGCTTCCCAAACCCTTCGTAATCCCAGAGAAAACTGCACTTTCGAAAAGCATCCGGCCTCTTCTGTTTCTCCCAGCAACAGGGAGAAGGGGCCCGTGTTGGTTTGAGGAAGCCCAGCAGTGCAGCGAGATGTGCATATGCTTTAAAATCAGGCTCAGTTCACATCCAGCTTCGTTCCAATTGGTGACCTTGAGCAAGTTACTTACTTTTCAAAAGCGTATTTTATTCAACTTGAAAAGGAGCGAGGAGAGACATGGTCATCAACGAAGAGGGTTGCAAAAGCGAAATAAGCTAATATGGATAATGTGTGATGCATAAAATATATAATGTGTTTGGCCCGCTGCGGGAGGTCAACAATTTCAGCATCCCTTCTGGGAGATCACTGGCTCCAGATTCTTGGGCATATGCCCAGACAAGTCGTGAGCTATTTTTTATTTCTGGTAGCTATATTGTTCTTCAGTGCGTATCTTGCTGAGCAATGTGGGAAATGCTGGAGAAGGAAGTGGACCTGGACCTGGCAGCTCCCAACTCGGACACATCAACCCGTCCGAGGCCATCCCTGAGCAACCTCCATCCCTGAAGAACCTCCAGGAAACCCTGGGGCTGCAGAAGTTGATCGGACATCACCAAGTAGACAAAAGTAGACTCGTGTGGTTGTAGGTAGGAAAGCACCTCCCGCGTCATCTGGACCGGGGACTTGTCCAAACTCCATTGTGACACACGCTGAGAAATAGTGTGACCCAGTACTCACAAACATAGGCGAGCACGTGATATACGTCCGTAACTGAAGTGATACTTGACCTCGACGGTACTTCCTTTTACTACAAACGATATCCTCCAGTATTTTCCATTCTATTTCACTTTAAGATAATGTTTGTCAGTGCCACTAAACTGACTACATGATGGCAATTTGGAAAACAGTGATCTACACCTAGAGACCCGGATTGAAGACAAAGAAATTGAAATCTAGAGCTTTTTTTTTTTTCTCCCTTGTAAGTGGTCATCTCTCCATGGGGTCATCTTAAATAACATCCCCGTGGCTTATTTTTACTGTGTACATGAACATTGTCACTGAAGGGGTTCAGAGTTTAAATCAGCAAAGTCCTGAAAAGGACTTCACGCTTTTCATTGTTCCTGTAAACCCCCCCGCCCCTTGGTTTAACAGTGGAAATAAGATGGATTGAGTAAGAGAGATCCTGTTGCAGCTGTTGCCAGCATCATGCCAGCTTCTGGTAATTGCTGACCGGCTGCCTCTACCCAGTGACCTGTCTCTGCCCCGGCTTGGTGGCATTCTCAGATTTCTTCTGAAAGTTGCCTCGTGGCAATGACAAAATTTTTAGCCCCAGGGAATCGGGGAAACACAACGTGGAGTAGCTGTCAGAAGCAAGAAATATCACCGCAAGATCAATTCAGTTTTAAAAATCCACGTGACTGCCGTATTCTCCTCCGCAGAGAAAGTAATTATTTTTGAAATAATTATTTTTTGAAAATAATTACTTTTTTGAAATTAATTATTCATTACATGGCTTCATTTTCTTTTTGCCTGCTTTTCTTTTCTTTTCTTTTCTTGGATCATGCAGTGAGCGTCCTTGTCCCTGGCACTTGGGCAAGTTCTCCTAGTACAACAGACACCCCATGATGAGGAGCGACGGAAGAGCCCGGGCTGTTGACTCCTATGGATCTGGGTTCAAATCCCACTTCTGACCAGCTCTGTGAACTGAGCAATGGGCTTTATTTCTCAAATCTTCAGTTTCCTTATAACCAAGCTAACAATAAAGTGGGTCTGAGAACTGAGGGGGACAATGATCGTGAGGTGTTCAGCATCGTCAGTGTAGCCAGGAAACAGATGTTGATTTTGTCCCTTTCTTATAGTGAAGCAAGAAGTGTGGAATATGATCTGGTTGGGCTGTATTTGTTTTTAGATGAATCAGGTTGTTAGATGTTCTATATACAGTGTAAAAAAAAAAGACTCATAGAATAGAATTGACAAGCTCATCACTGGCATAAAACGTGGATTTCAAACACACATTTAATTTTTCTGGGTAATAATTATTGGGTCAAATAATCCCTAAGAATAGATATGTTTAATTATTCAGATTTAATAATTATTACCCATCAGAATTCCAGCTGTGTTTCTGGCACTTGCATTTGTACAAGGTGATAGCATGTCAACTCCATCTTGACTAGCGAGGCAAGTCACCACTTTATATCTTACCAAAATGGCGTCTCAGTTGCAGAGTCATTCCGCTGCCTGCCTTGTCAGAAGATCATAAAGAAGAAAGATTGTCCAGCTGGATTAGCTCGTCTGTCCACTGTGACTTTTTGAAAACTTTCTATGAAAGTAAAATCTTTGTCAATGTCAATGTCAATCACATCAGTCTGTCTTGTTCTTCTGAGAATAATAAATAATTCAGGGTCAAAGAAGATTGAAAGGAAGAAGGCTTCTTTTGACCCTAGTTACACACATTTTCTCTTGCCACTTCCTATGTTAGAGGCCAGAGGACATGACCACAGACTGTATTCCTCCATCACTGTAGATACTGCTCTGAAATTCCTCCTCTCATTCTTTCTACTATGTCTCCCCATCTCCCAGAACAAAAAAATAATATTTGAAAGAGAAAGCAAAGGCTATTCAAGTTATTCCAAGCTTTTCTCTCTCTCTCTCTCTCTCTTTTTTCCTTTAGGCTTCTCTAGATTTCTCTTATGTTCTTTGCAATTGACCATGTACACATTTAATTTGTTGGATGAGACCCAATAATTTGATGTGAAGACCATTAAGGAGTCAATACTGAAAACTCCTATTAGAGAAAAACAAATTATGAAGAAAAGTCACTTCTCTTTGATGCTCATATACAGAAATGACTTTTGTGGCTCTCAAGGGAATCCCAGACTGTAGACATTGCAAATTCAAACATCTTGAAAAGTCCAGAGGCAGGCTGAGACAACAGAGCCCCAAGGAGGACAATGATCTAAGGAGTTTCCCCAAGAACATAGTCAATGTGGAGCAAGAGTAATGAAGGGCTCTTGAACGTACCTAGGGCTCATGTACAGCATTCAGCTTGTTCTCAGACCCTGTCCTTTCCTCTGCAAATTTTTTCCAGGGCTTTAGGTAGAGAAGCCTCCAGAAAATAAAAGGAAACATAGAGACATTTTAAAAAGAAACAGAGAATTCCATTAATCTCTACCAAGATACTGGGAACTCAAGAAGGCCCAGAGAAGTGGAAGGAAAGGGCATCTCCCCTCTCCAGGGAGAGGTCTGGGGAAGCATGGTAGCCGATAGATTGGAAAGCGTGCAGAGCCCACATGGGCAATCATAGCTGAACAGGAGCACGTGAGAGGGATGGTGATAGACCAGTGATGTGGCCGGAGAATCCTGCCTTCATGTCAAGAGCAAGACAAAAGAGTGTGGGAAGTTATTTTGTCTCTCCTGCTGGTGCTCTCGAATAAAGGTTGTATCCATAAACTCAAAATACCAAGTCAGGGGCTTTGTATTCAGGATCGCTCTGTCCAGAGAAAACTGGTTGGAAAATGTGAATGTTTGAAATCTGACTCAGTGCACAGGTGTGCAACCTATCCCCAGCTGGTTCTTAGGTAATTTATTCCTCCCCCCTCCTTCCCTGTGGCTGAGCATCACTTTCTCTGCCACAAACAGCTTTTCCTTGCTGGAGTCTTCTCTGCCCAGACTACTAACTTACCCTCTCTCTTTGAAACTGGGACTGCCACGGCTTTTAATTCTTAAGAACTTTTACTGTAAGTAAATACAACAACATCAAACAGCAGCAGCAAGCAAAAACAAAAACAAAACAAAACAAAAACAAAAAAACACCAAGCCAGTTACAAAGGTCTCAGAAATCTCAACACAAAAACCATGAATGAGTCCTTGGTCTTGATTGAAATACCCATGGCTGCAGGATCCCCTTTCTCACATCATAGTCTCTCACTCCCTTTTCTGCAAGGTTTTTATGTTACTTTGGGTCCTCCGGGAAAAAGGCATGGAGATAGGGCTAGACATGTAGGAGATTTCTGGAGAGAAATGACTGGGATGTAAAAAGGGCAGAGGGAGGTGCCTGGGTGGCTCAGTCGTTAAGCATCTACCTTCCGCTAGGGTCATGATCCCGGAGTCCTAGGATCGAGCCCTGCATCGGGTTCCCTGCTCGGCAGGAAGCCTGCTTCTCCCGCTACCATTCCCTCTGCTTGTGATCCCTCTTTCGCTGTGTTTCTCTCTATCAAATAAATAAAATCTTTAAAAAATAAAAAAAAAAGGGGGCAGAGGGAACAGGTTTCCAATTATGATACAGGTGCGCTGTCTGTGAAAGAGGAAGGGGAAAGTGGATGGCACAGAAGGAGCCTCCCACTGCAGTCAGCTCCAAACTCCCCTCAGCCAGGCAACTGCCCACCTTGCAGCAAAGTGTCCAGAAGGAGACAGAAATGCCCCTTCTGGTATTCCTCACCCCTACCCCCACAGCACCATGCAGCACAGCTGATCCTGCAGGTCTAACACCTGAACCCTGCATCCCCGGTCCGGTCACGTGGTCTCAGAGGGAGGAGGGAGGAGCTCCGCCTCCAGGGCTCCGAGCTCGCATCCTGGCACCACGCAGATCCACCCACGTGCATTCCCAAAGCGGCATCTCTGCTGGTCTTATGAGCCTCTGTCTTTCCCACTGTTGTGACCGCTTCTACCCTCAACCCTGCTCCAGGGAACAATTCCCACAGAACTTCTTAGTGACACTGGTGCCCCTCAGCAGCGCAATGGCTTTGTGGACAGTGTGTCCTCTGGGCCCTCCTGGGGAACATTCAGCTGTTGGGTCATGACATAGCCATTCCAGATGCCCACACGCCCGGGCTTCTCATTCCTTCCTGTTCTGTCTGCTGTCGGCAACTCAGACATTTCATCTATGCTCAACATGGGCAACTGTGCTTTCTCCAGGCTTGGAAGAGTCCTAAATCCCTGGGATCCTGGCCAGAGTATTGTATCCTGTGTTTCAAGCAAGTGCTTCTGAATCAATAAATTCTTGCTTCTCCAGTTTTATAGTCTGGTTCCTTTGACCAAGTACCTGTAAAATTCAACTGTGGCTCCTACTGATTCCTTGAGCTTCTTGGAGATGCCATATTTTTCTTCTCTTAACGAATTTCAGTCATCCTCCAGCAGGATTATCCTGGGTTTTATCCGTAATGATCAGTCTGGCAGCCAGAGAAGGAGGTGACAGGTCCTGGGTGGACCCCTGTTGCTTTATAGGAGAGAGATCTTTGCAGTGTCTTCCCCCACAGGGAGAGTGCTAATCCTTAAAAGGGAGTGGCACCTTGTAGACTCTGAGAGTCCAGATGAGCCTGCACAGCCACGATGATTAAGGGATCCACTCCACCCCATTACATGTTTCAGGGACCCTGGTTTCCCAGCCAGGACTCTTACCTTAGCATACCAGCCTTGCCTGAGTCTCTAACTGTGAAAGACTGCAGCTCAACTGTGTCTGCTTTCCTACTGCACAAGAGAAGGACCTCTCTGCAAGCTCATTATGAAGTCCTCTAGCTCTCATACTTCATCTTTAACTGTTTGTTAATGGGCCTCATAATCTCATTATCTCTGCATTGCAATTCAGTGCAACTTAGTAATAGCCAGCCAATTCCACTGTCCTTGTATGAACTATTCCTTCCACGCCTTTCAGGTACCTGAATCTTCCCTCTGGCAATGGCACGTCCCTCCACTGAGTCATCTTCCCAGGTTACCCTGGGTATAAGCCTTTATACCAACTGGCCTCGTGAGACTATCTGTGCTCCACTGAAAATGTGAAATGAGGCCCTTCTTATCAGCTAGATTCAGTGAGTGATCCACACTCTAATCCCATTTTATCATTGGCTTTCTGGAACTACTCCCAGGGTCAACTGAGTCATTTAGGGTCCCTCGGAAGCTGTCGCCAAGACTGAATTAAAAATGCAAGGGATTTTTAGGGAGGATCACCTGTGAAGTGGATTGGGGTGGTAATGAGAGGGGGGCAAGAAGAGCTTCAGACCAGGATGCCGAGTGCCAACACCTCTTGAGAGACCCAGAGAATGAGGGAAGGTTGAGTAGGAAGAGCCACAGGCTGTAAGGCAGCTCTGAGAAAGTCTCTGCCAAACTGACGAGAAGCCCACGGGCAATGATTGCCTCTTCTACATAGGCAGAAATGGCCTGACTCTGATATTCTTGATCTGCTCAGACATGCGCTCCAATATTTCTGGAAGAACATAACAGAGTCACTTGGGCCCATCTCATCGAATCTTCCCTTGATAAAGTCCAGGTTCCTCAGACCACCTACCTTCTATTCAGGTTGACCCTACTGCAAGGTCTGGGAAATTCCCAGTGCCTTCAAGAATCTGCTTTCTAATCTCTTGTACTAATGAGGACCCCATAGATTTTCCAGGGGTAAAATGTGGACTATCACCCCTACCTCAGAGAGCTGTTAATAAAGGTTAAACAGTAAAACATTTGGAAAGTGCCCACCCTGGTGCCTGGCATCCTGGCAACCATTTAAATACTGGTTTCCAGTCCTCTCCTTGCTAGGGCTGTCTACAAAGTATTCCTCTGGTCCATTGCTGATCTACCATTTTGTGCAGAAGTTTCTTCATCCACCTTTCAAAGGCAATACCTGGAACTATTGGTTTCACATTAGCTCCCTTCAGGATTCCTAATGAAATTCTATCTTTTCCTATTTAAAAGGTGCTTTCTTTCAGTCACCTGGGTGGCTCAGTCAGTGAAGCCCCTGCCTTCGACTTAGTGTCTCAGGGTCCTGGGATCAAGCCCTGCTCAGCGGGGAGTCTGCTTCTCCCTGCCCCCTGCCCAAGCTCCCTCCCTCTCTCTCTCTCTCTCTCTCTCTCTTAAATAAATAAATAAATAACAAATAAATAAATAAATAAAATAAAACCTTTCCGAAAAGATGAAAATTGCTTTCTGCATTTAACCTACTTCCACACTTCTGTTCTACCCATGAGGGATGTTTCTTGAGCTCAGCTCATTGTTAAAGTAGAGGAAGTTGATATCACGTTCCAGATTCCCATGGAAGAGTGAAGCCACATGGTTTCGGTCACCAGCTCTGCCATACTCTCTCAGATGGCTCCCTCCAGTACCCGCATCCTCCTGTCCACCTTCCGCCCTCCTGAATAGATGGAAAATGTCACCATATTCGAATGCCTTAAGCTTACTGAGATTACAACAGACTATTTATTATTTTTTAAGGAAAGAGTGTTGTTCCTTTACTCATTACTCCTCATGCTTAGCACTCAAAATACACATGTTCTGGGCATATGCCGCCACAAATACACAGACATGCTGACTTTAAAAGAGGCATATTTTTGCACTCCTTGACATCTGCTTATGTTGGTTATAAACACACAACTCTTCTGTTTGTGTTTCAACATGGTCAGAAAACACACTTGAATGTGTCAAAGCCTGTCTGTCCTTAATAATTGACAGAAATCATTGCAGGCACAAGACAGCCTCAGTTAGGTCATTTTGGGACTCTGGCTGCAGTGAGTTGGGAATGGTCAGGAGGAGGAGGCCGTCACCCGTTGGGTTGTGGGGGCAGATGGACGGGGTAAAGCCTTTCCCATACGCCCGCCCACCCTCCCTTCCCCCTTTTCTCTCTCTATCCCTTTTTGTTCCTTGACAAAAATGAGGTCTGTTTTCCATTCAAGACTAAAGTAAATTGGGGTGCCTGAGTGACTCAGTGGGTTAAGGCCTCTGCCTTCGGCTCCGGTCATGATCTCGGAGTCCTGGGATCGAGCCCCTCATCGGGCTCTCTGCTCAGCGGGGAACCTGCTTCCCCCCTCTCTCTGCCTGCCTCTCTGCCTACTTGTGATCTCTCTCTCTCTCTGTCAAATAAATAAATAAAACCTTAAAAAAAAAAAAAGACTAAAGTAAATTAAGAAAAACCAGGATGGATTTCTCATTGTGGATTGAGGGAGGCGTGAAAGTGAAGAGACCCTTTTCCCCTCTGTTCTGCTGTTTTGCACTAATCCATAGGCTCCCACTGCTGCTGTGGGCACATACATTTGAGTGTGGAGACAGAGCTGGTTGTCATTAACTTCCATGTTATGTATTCTGATTTGGGAGCACCTACATTTACGACGGTAATACGGCATCACCCTGGCTTTCACACACCCAGAGAAGCACAATTTTCTTCCATTTTCTTCATTTGCATGTTGAGATTCTATTCCCAGCCATCAGTCATTTACATATATATATTCAAATGGTCATTGGCCTCTTTTCACTGCATCGCATTTTATGAGCAGGCCATCTTCATTCTTGTTTTACTGCAGAGAGATTACCATTACTATTAGGCATTCGAAAATATGAGCAACGATGACTTAGAAAACAGCAAAAATTAAACAACCTAAAGCACACAAAAACAACCCATCAAATCCAGACGACGGGAAGTATGGCTGGAAGGTTACAGCTCCTGTCCAAACTGAACCTTTTAGCAATGATTATGCTGCCTTTCATGCTGTAAATGACAGTCCCCCAGCAGGCTGCACTCCTCTGATCAACCTCACATCCTCTTTGTAATTGGCTGCCTGTGAAACCTTCCTCACAGATAGCCTTGTTAGCACATGGGGAAAGAATGGTACAGGCAACACATCAAAAGACTGAATATGGAAAGAGAATGAAAGACCCCCGAAGCCTGCTGCATCCTGGTAATTGGAGAGCAGGAGAAGCTGTGTGTGTGTGTGTGTGTGTGTGTGTGTGTGTGTGTGTGTATACAGGCCCGAAGCAGCCCCTATGTTGAGGACTGCCAAACGGAGGGAAAATAATCAGGTGGGAGAATGGAGGTACTATGGGACGAAAGCAGTTGAGTATGCAAAAGAGCACACACATTTCGCAGAATAGCTTCCCAGTCTTCAGAGGAAATCTGCTGCCCCCAAACCCTTGTGCAGCATCATTATTAATGGTGTTGATCACTATAGTCTAGGGGCTCTGAGGCTTTGACTTTGGCCTTTCCTTTAAAGTGAAAGGTGTGATGGAGAATAAAAGCATTTGCCATCGGAACGCCCATTTCCAGGCAGATTTGAAAGCACGGGAGAGTGTAAAGACAATTGCTCTTGGAGCAAGGACAACTGGGTTTAATCCCAGGTTTGTTGATTCTTGGCTGGATAACATCGGGGAAAACTATCCACCTTCCAACCAGTAGTTGGCTCAACTATTAAATGAGAATAATAATCTCTACCTCTTGGGTTTTTCTGGGGATTAAATGACATCAAGTGGCAAGCACCATGGAGGGTCATACTGTTTCTTAGTAGACAGTTGTACTTGTAGTTACTGTTACCTCTATTTGTTGTGAAAAAAGCACTTTGTAGGAACAAAAAAGAGTGAATGGGACACCTGGGTGGCACAGTTGGTTAAGCCGATGACTCTTGATTTCAGCTCAGGTCATGATTTCAAAGTCAGGAGATCGAGCCCCATGTCGGGCTCTGCACTGGGTGTGGAGTCTATTGAAATTCTCTCTCTCTCTCTCCCTCTCCCTTTGACCCTTCCCCCGAGCCTACTCTCAAAAAAAAAAAAAAAAAAAAAGAGTGAAGCCTCCCTTTGGCCTGGACTTGTGACTGACTTTAGCATGGCTGAATAATTGGTGATATCTTTCCTGTTCCTCTTCTAAGAGAAGAGGAAGAAATATCTTCCTGATGTGGAGGAGGAGACCTGAATGTCAGGGAAAAAAATCTCACCCATATTAAAGTACACTCCATCCACACATGGTATAGCTCTTGCTTAGTCTGTTAATGAAGTTCTGTTTCCTCGACTAGTCTAATGAAGTTCTGTTCCCCCTACACAAGTCCTAGAGAGGTGCTCTGCTCACCCACAGAGTTTTACAAAATATGATATCCTCCCTTCATAAAAAGCACAGAAATTATTACCATTTTCCTTTAGCTATAAGAATTGTCTTCAGTTTCTTCTTTGCAGTAGCAGTTGTATGCCACCCAGATTGTCCCCTTGGCGACCAAGGCGTTTATCCCCTCAGTTTCCAGTAGTGTGTGCCGCTAGTGGCTCACAGCTGAGGGACTTTCTCTCAGCCAATGGGCACTGGCTCACCCAAGTTTGTGTCCCTTCCTTGTGACAGCCTTCATCCAGTGACTCATGGATGCAGGTATAAATAGTTGGTCCTATCGCCTCGATTAGTGACAACTCTTAAAAAGCCCATCCTAGGTCCAGAACTCCCCATGAAATCAGATGATCCTGTCTAATCTCTCTTCCTGCCCTCATCCTTTCTCAAATCCCTGATAGGAGTTGTTCCTGAGAACGCTCCAGTGGCACAAAGGTCCTCCAAGAAGCAGACGTCAAACCAGAATTCGGCATGCAGATATTTGTATACAAATGCTTGTGAAGGACAGGACAGAGGACACAGGAGTAAGCAGGACAGCTTTCAGACTGTATCACAGGTCTGACACCTATGAAGGGCGAAAGGAGAGCAGGTGGTGTTCCTTGAGAAAAGTCTTAGAAAGTCTCAGCCTGGCTGATGAGGGATCCCAGAACAATGATTGCCCATCAGAAGAGTCTCGAGTTGGGCAGAAACATCCTGTCTCTAGGACCTTTGCCATAGAGAAGCCCAAGGAGACCATGGGCACACCGAATGCTGGGGAAAAAACCCCAAACCAAAGGCATGGCATCTAGAGTCTCTCAGTCAACCTTTCTCTTGTAGTGGGTTGTTTTGCGGGTAGACCTGAGTGACACATCCCCATGGCCACCCAGTGTCCTTGATTATCTTTCTGCAATGAAAATCTCCATCTCATAGTCATTTTTCAGGGAATCTGACATAAACCAGTTGGTAGGAGAAGTGTCCTGAAGAAGCAGATCGTGAAATGGGATTGTGCAACTGGGTTATGTGGGGGCTGGTAATGAAGTACCCACTGCTAGGGGTAGGGAGAGTGCTCAGAGCCCCTGGCAGGTGGCAGCCATACCCTTGTTCGCACTTCTCTGATGGTTAAAGGAGATGCCACACTGATGGAGGGGAGGCAAGGGTGGGTGCACTCTCTCAGGCATTTGAGAGGAGGGAACAGTAGTATTAGAAAGACAAAGGAACGAGAGGGCTGTGGCGACACAATTTTGCACTGGAGAAAGACAATGAGAGGTTGAGAATGATTAATCACCAATTAAAGACAAAGTGTGCAAGTCAGAGGATCTCTCTCCAGCAGCACATAAAAAGACTCTTATCTCCTGTAGCCAGAGGGCAGAACAGGCCAAAGATCAGTCCCAAGACTTAATTATAAGGATAACAAAGCTCCAGAAAAGGTTAAATTCTCAACTCTGGAAAATCTGTTTTCCCAAGGTCAGGGCCGTTGTTGGGGAGCATAAACCCTAAAGTATCTAAATCAATACCCTCAAATATATTAAAATCCCAGATGCTTTGAAACCTTGGGGCCTGCAGAAGTGGCCCACTGATCCCTATTAAAGACCAAACACTGCCTTCCTTGCTGAAGACAATGAGGATGCTTCTGGAGGCCTCACAGGACAGCTTTTAGTCAAGTTAGTACCTACCCCTCCTCTCTTTTTGTGGCTAAGTGGTTATATAACATGCTGGAAGGTGCAGGGCTTGGTAAGGAAGGAAAGAACTCTCCTTTGAAAGGATCACAAGGACCTATTCCACATATACAGGCAACAGCTAGGAGAGGATTGATGAACTGAACCTTGAAGGTTCTAGATCACAGGACTGGAACATAAAATTTGCTAGGCGAGAGAGTTGATTAATATGGGAGTACTTTCAAAGACCCAGAAACAGTTGGCCAGGCTCAAGTCTGCAGACAAGGGTGTACAGATATAAAATTGGAGGAAAAACAAAGGACAAGGAGGGCTTCACAGGCCATGACAAGAACTCTGGATTTGCTTCTCCTTCGTAGGGTTGATTTGAATTTTATATATATATATATTTTTAAAGATTTTATTTATTTATTTGAGAGAGAGAGAGCATGAATAGATAGAGGGGCAGAGGAAAAAGAAGAGGGAGATGCAGACTCCCTGATGACCAGGGACCTTAATGTGAGACTCAATCCCAGGAGCCTGGGATCATGACTTGAGCCAAAGGCAGACACTTAACCAACTGAGCCACCCAGCCACCCCTGCACTTTATATTGTTAGATTTTTAACTATTTTAATAATTAATAAAGGGAGGAAATCCTTCCAAATATGTAAGGAACTATATGGTAGGCATGGCAATACAATTAACTCATGCTGTCAAGTTCACATCGTTTGCACAGACTTCAAAATAAAGCTTCTCCTGTCATTTCTATGTGACTGCAGAGAGAGCTGAGATTGTGGAAGCAGCTGCTAAGAACATGTCCCTAATTTCAAGTAATTATTGGTGTTAGTTGGGATTTATTTTATTTTAAATTTTTCTAAATTTCTAAACCAAACCCAGAAATAAAACTGGACATGGAGGTCGACGTAAGACCCATATTTTATACAAAAACCCAATTTCGAATTTTGGTAATGATCCTAATGTTCTCATTGACTGCTGTTAAAATCAATGGGTTGGGACTCACAAAATAAGTTATTGTGACTCAATACCATTAGTTCCAACTACTTAATACTTTGAGGTATTTATTTACTTATTTACTTATTTATCAATCATTATTTCTTTAAGTAAACTCTACCCCCAGCATGGGGCTCGAACTCAGGACCCTGAGATCAAGAGTTGTGTGCTCCACCAACTGAGCCAGCCAGATGCCCCAATCCTTTGAGGTATTACTTGGTTTCTAAAGAGTATCCCACTTGCATAAAATATGAATTGAAAATCTCAAGCATAAGTAATTTTGAACTATAAAGGATTTAAGAGCAACATGATGGTATAATTGAAAAAAAAAAATCTTCCCAATGGTGAAGTTAGAAGAGAGAGTTGAGTCTGAAGCAGTTATTGTAATTCTGGGAAGAGCAGGGCCCTATGACTTCAAAAAGTCATGGTGGGAATGGGGAGGAGAGAGGGGAGGCATAGAACCTACCACACTTGGGCGATGTTCAGATGTAGAGAACGATGAAGGGATTGGGGTGGTGACTTCAGTGACTGGGTGTGTCTGACACCTTCTTCTTTGACTTGCTCTGCAAACCTGCCACAGTAGCTCACACACACAAACACACACACACACACAGACACAAAGGTTCAGTAAATATGTTTTGAAGTATTAAAATACATGCCAAACAGTAGTGCTTTGGTTGGCTCATGATACTTTGAAAAATCCTTCGAATAGACTTTTTTATGACCCTACAGAGTATCCCTTTTTCTCTTAAGGGATTTTTGTCAAATATAAGAACCAGTTCTAATGTCTGCATTTTTTTTTCCCAAATGTGGCTTCTTCTGAATCAAAGGATGCCTTCTACTAAGAAGCCTCATTTTTAAGAAATCCTTTTTACATCATAATTTGGAGAGTATCTCAATGAAAAATCCTCTTTTACCCCCAATCTACTGCGTAATATTTCTAGTACTCCATTTGGTAAGCCATAGAAATGCTTTAACCAATGCTTCAAACAAATTTGCTCATAGTCTTCTATGTATTAGAAATATTTAATGAAAAATACTTATTTCTGAAGTAATTACAGATACACAGGAATTTGCAAAAAAATGTGCAGGGAAGTTCAGTGTACCCTTTATAAGGAGATATATATTAAAATTATCTAGGAATTAATTCCCTCATGCTAAAGAACACACACAAACACACACACACACACACACACACACACACACACATATGTATATATGAATATATGAGACTACCAAGGCAGGGATATGAGATATTAAGGCAGAAATGGCAATATTGACATGTTAATGACTCATTAGCTTTTCCCAAGAGCAGCTAAGTGTTGCTCTGTTTCTAAAGGTGTCCTGTTTGGACCAAAGTCAATGACAAAATCCTCACAAGTATGTGGAACCTGAAACAGTAAACATATTTCTCCAGTATTTAATTAACTCCACAGAACATAAGGCAAGTAAAATCTGTCTCTAAAGGAAAAGCAACAATCACAGCTATAAGCACACTTCAGATACACACGGGCACACTTGCCTGCACACACACATTTGCACACATGCAAAATGAGTAGCTGGCTGGATTTGAAATTTGAAATATGCCTAACTTCTCCTGCGCATTGCATTTCTAAATATCTTGGTCTTTTCATTGGCTAAAAATACCAAACATTATTGAAGAGACGGATATGATTTGTGGCAAAATTCCTTTGAAACATATAATTCTGAGATCTGATTTTCTGCACCTCATCTTCTCCTAACCCTGGATAGCTCTCTCGTCACGCTACTTTAACCCTCATGGTGTTTTTTGGTTCTTGCTCTTGTATCCTATCATTGAATGAAGTCACCACATGTCCCAGACAGTGTGAAGTGGTCATACTTTGTGCCTGTCCTAGGTCAATAACACAGTTTCATCTTACATTTGCATAGCACTTTATAGGTTCAAATACTTTTTACATATATTATTTCACTGGCCAGTCACCTGGTGTGGCAAGTATTATTTCCCAATTCAGTGACATAGAAAGTTGAGCTTGGGGGCGCCTGGATGGCTCAGTGGGTTAAAGCCTCTCCTTCGGCTCAGGTCATGATCTCAGGGTCCTGGGATCGAGCCCCGCATCGGGCTCTCTCCTCAGCAGGGAGCCCGCTTCCCCTTCTCTCTCTGCCTGCCTCTCAGCCTACTTGTGATCTCTCTTTCTCTGTCAAATAAATAAATAAATAAAGTCTTAAAAAAAAAAAAAGAAAGAAAAGAAAGTTGAGCTTGGGTTGATGAAGAGATTTGCCTTACATCAAAGAACTAGTTTGTAGCAGGGTCTGGCTAAAGATCCTGGATTTCTACTTCTAAATCCAATCATCTTTCTTTGCTACCATGGTGATGTCTCTTGTATCCAGAATATCCTCAAATTCTCAAGTTTTCTGGGACTATTCTCAGTGAATATTCCAATAAAATGGCTAGATGCCCCAAATCTTATACTCTGGGCACCTCAGCGGACCAAATATCTCCAAGACTTATTACAATTAGGACCTTCCCTTGTGTCTCTTGCTCCAATTTCTTTTATTCTTTCTTTTATTTTTTTCCTCCCTCCAATTCCTTGTTCCTGCTACCTTTGGAATCTCTGCTCTATATTGTGTCTCTTTAACTCAGGTCCTCTCTCTGGAGGTATGGCCTCCCCAGTGGAATGTGAATGAAGTTGACAAATGCCTTTTCCAGGCTTGGCCGATCATTCATCCCATGTGTCTTCTCCTGTCTTTCTTCCTTGCCAGGGGCTGGAATGGCCACAGCAAGAATGACGCTGAAAGGTACCTCTTGAGGATGAGACATGGCCTCCGCTTTGGTTCATGAATAATCAAGTGAAGGAGAGCCATGCTCTGAACTGATACACCCCAGATCAGCATGTAACCAAGAGATGGACATTTTTAGTCCTTAAGTCACTGAATTACTATTGCCTTATCTTGCCTGCTTAAACCTTCCTAACCAAACACAGCCCTTAAAGAGGCTCCCTAACTGAAGGTAAATTCTATCTTTACCTTCTCCCAACAAGCTTTTTGAGTAATATCTTCCATTCCCATTGCACTAGGTAGGATGGTGTAGAACACTGGAAAAAGCACAGGTCTTGAAATGTGGCAGACTTGGAGTTAAGTGTAGATGATACACATTTAGCCATGTGGCATTGGATAAGTAGACTCATGTCTGAGCCACAGTTTCATTATTACAAAAGTGGGCTGTTTGGGGAGAGCTAAATATAATAATAGGTGTACAATATTATATGACATGTTTCCTGAATATATCTGGCACAGGATGTATAACCAATAAATATTAGTGATAGTTATTACTGCTCATAGAGGACATGTTTTGGGCTTCCCCTGGTTAAAAATATACATGGTGAATTATGTTCCAAGAGGAACAGAAAGTTGCTTCTTAGAGACTTCGCCCCAAATGTGAGAAATGTGGACACTTCCCTGGCCCCGCTTTCTTTCTCCCGGATTATGGTCTCTTTCAAATTTTGTTTCTACTAGCCCACACTCCTTTCTAACCTGGTTTGGCATAATGGCCTATCCAGTCCTTTATGATTCCAGGAACTTTTATTTCTAGCTCGGATATCTTATCCATGATAAATATTCAAAAGTTTTCATTAATCTTAACTTTGCAGCACCTGTGTGGTAACCGATAGATCCTTCGGATTATTTGTGCCTCACCCCATCTTCCACCCTCCAAAAAGCTAGATACAAATTTGGGTGGAGAAGGGAAGACATTCGAAAGATGGCACAAATGTAGAAGGTGCAAAGTTCATATGTGAAACCCACTGACACTATAACTCAAGTCCTTACAAGCTTCTTTTCCTTCAAACATGTTTACAATAGGTATCCTGTATTTCCTAGTAAATACACAGAATTTTTTTTTTAAAGTGTCACTATGAAACTGTAACCATAGATTAACCTACCACTCATCGTTAATCTTTTGGTCTAATTACTTCTATTCTCTTTTCAAACACACACATGGGGAAGTGTACACACTTGTTTTATCTTTGTTTCTGTCCTTTCCCAAATTTGAGTTCCTACCATTCAGTTTTGTAGTTTTCTTTTCTCGCTGGATATCTCGAGTAGTAAATATTTTTCCACCCAAGAGTCATTTTGTGGGTTCGACTTATATTTCTACTGTGATGGTCTAGTCACCATCTAATTTGAGGCTCAAAGGAAGGTTTGAATTCTTAAATTTTCTTCTGCAGCAGCCCTTCCACAGCTGTTGTAAGAAATACTGCTTTTGTCACGATTCTCTTGGCTCTTATCACCTGGGTGTCACTGATTCCATAGTGCTCTTCCTGGGTGGGGAAGCTGCGCCATTCCCCAGTACTTAGCTGTGGGAGTATTTGCTAGAAAAGACATAGAGAGTACTGTAGTTCATTATCAGGAGGGGACTGGTCTTTAGTTCTGCCTCCAAAAGCTCACCCAGAACACACAACTCTTATGGCCGTGCTTTGAACCACCTTCTACTTTTCTTCCTGGTAGCATGATTAAAAAGTAGTCCTAATACCAATGATGCTAAAGTAGACACAAGTCAACATCATCGAGAAAGGCTGTTGGTGATGCCTTCTCATGATCTGGTGGTTTAGGTATTCTGTGGAAAGATAGGGTATGGACCAGACCCTGGAAATGTCCACAGATTATAAGTCACAAAACACTGAAGATTTCAAGCTATCCGAACGTACATTTTCTTATGGAAGATGAGACAGTAAATTATTGCATTGCACCTAACAGATACAGAGTGAGGGTAGGAAAGAAAGGGCTTTTTAGTTTTTAGCCTAGGGTTTTTACCTTTTCTCCCTCTTCCCATCAAACCTGCCAAGCACACTTAGTAGATGTGTAATGCTGAATTGGCAAGCAAGTTTGAAGGTGGGGGTGGGGAAGGCAGAGATGAAAACCAAGGGATTCCATTAGAAATTGCCTCTGCTCCCTCATTAATCTTTTACAGCAAATAATACATGCAGAACTCAGGCTACTGAGGTCTCCAAAGAATATCATTTTTTGTGAGGTTATAACAAATTAAAGAAATAAATTAAGTCACTAGCCCAGCAGGGAAGTGCTTGAAATCCTGAGCTCTGTAGTCTTTACTGCTGTCCTGAAATTATAATAACAAAGAGGCCTTTTCTTGAAACAGATATATATTTTTAAAATATATATTACGTATATATTATATACATGTAAACTGCTAATGTCGTTTCCATTTTGTTTTGTTATTAGCCTTAGCATACTCCAAAAGTCACTTGGCTTTAGTCTCAAAACTGGTACCTGCTACCCATTAATTCCAAGGAGGGAAAAACAAGGTGTAGAATGGACTAGAACCAGAAATCTGGTGTTCTTTTGTGCAGAACTAGAGAAGTACACACTCTGTCTTTGGCTTTGTGGATTTACATGCGTAAGATACGTGCTTATTCGAACCAAGACTGCCTGGTTTCCAACATGAAGAGAGATGAGTATAAAATAGCTGAGTCTGAGGCATTCAGTGAAGGAAGGTGAGGTTCCAGTGGAGAGAACACAATGTCTCCTGGAGTGCGTGCTACAACATGGCACCCCGCTCAACCTGCTGTGTGGTCCACTTAGCCCCTGGGATGTGTCCCTTTCTTACTGGGGAAGCTCAAAGGCCTATATACTCTACTCTCTTAAAATAAGAAGAAAAAAAGAGTGCTATAGGTTGTACCATCTTTCTTCTGGCTCGTCATTATTAAACCACAGGATTGTCTAGGCCTTTATAAACCCTGTTACTGATTTATTTCAACTGGAACAAACAATACTATAATGGAAGTATTGAATTTAAAAGACACTAGTCTTCTAATCCTGCTGGAGAAGGAGGCAAAATGGCCGCAACCCAACCTGTGCCTCTGTGTATAGCATTATAGGATGTTGGAGCCAGGAACAGAGATTGAGTCTGACTCTGGTTCTCATAGAAGGAAGCAGGAGCAGAAAAATGTATACACAGAGGCTTAAACTTTCCTTTCTGACTTGCAGCTAGCCGAGCCAAGTGTCTTCTCCCCAACAGCAGGTGCACACACACACACACACACACACACACACACACACAACTCAGCCCCTCCCCCTCATCTCCTAAGAAACTATTTCTAAAATCTCCACCTGCTGTCTGACTTCACAGAATATAGCATAGAAAGACATGAGTACATTCTGCTAAGAAGCATCTTAGTTAGTCCTAAGAGGGAATTTTTATGCACCAAAAGCCATAAAACATGAAAAAGATTTATGAAGGGAAAGCATGTGCTCTCCTTCTTATGTATGCCTGTGTTGATATGCTAGTCTTGGTCTGGGTACTTTTCAGCTGTGGACAAATATTGACCCAAGGGATCTCTTTGAATTTCAAATGCTTATACATTCAGAAATGCTCCTGTGTACATTTAAGCCATCATACTGTAGAATATACAATGTGGCACAAGTTTCAAACAAACCAAGCTCTCTCCATATTATAGAATGGATGTTGTCTCTGAACCTTATTACCTAAAGCACCTGAATGCATCATTTTCTTTGGAAATTAACTCACACAGACTATTGTCACAGATTGGGCAGCAGTTGGGGAAGCAATGGAGAAAGGGTTTGGAGGAGGGGAGATAGAGTTCTTCCCTTGACTTTGCTCTTAGAAAATATCCTCTATCCATTAACCTGCCATTTATCTTCTGGAGAACGAAAGGGTTGGAGGACATAAATTATGACTTTAAAAGTACGTGATCTGTACATCTAATCTGTCCTGTTGTCATACAAGGCACTTGATCACATTTGTCCATTTCCTCACGCTATATCTTTAACCACATATGGTGACACTCTAAAGGCACTACTGATCAGCTGTCATGTGATTGCAATCCTGATAAATGAGAGAAAGTGCTGAGAATTCACCATTTATCATTAAGTAATATAGAGCAACTAAAGACAATATAGATTAGCAACGTGTAAGCTTTAGAGTCAGGAACAAAACCTAGGTTTGATTCTTACTCTGTTCCTTATTAGTACTGATAGTTGGTCAGATCACATCAAAAAATTTGCCTCAGGTTCTTCAGCTGTAAAATGGGGATAATGATAAATGTAAGGATTAAAGTGGATAATGCACATAAGGTGGCTAACATAGAGTAGTAGCTCCCAGGAAATTGTAAAAGACTAATCAAGAATTCTCATCACTGTAGTCATCTGAGTGCCAGGACTGTTCAGACATGGGGAAGATGGAGGCAAAATTGCTCCTAGTTCTTTTAACATTTAAGAGGAAAGACCAATTACTTTGCCTGCAATGATCTTTATTTCAGTCACTTTTGTTCTGCATACTGTATTTTTTGGACAGATAGCAAAAGACACCTACAAGTCCATGTGGTCTGGGGCAGAGCTCTAAAGGGGTACTTGGTGTCCCCTAGGAGCAGACAAGCCAACTGTATGAAAGTAACTTGCATTCCCTAATATTCATCCATGCACATGTAAAACAAGCTAAAATTTTCACTGAGTTTTGAATAAGATAATGAAGGCAATTTCCCTATCATGTTAATGTCCTTCCTTCCTTCCTCAATAGATTGCTTCTTATGTGATAAACTTCCTATGGGCAGAGACTGCCTCTTACGCTTATTGCATAATGGTAGCATCTAATAAGAATCAATAAATGCTTATAATCAGATATTTCTAGACTCCTAGAGTTAAAGACACCATGCCTTCCATTTAGGTCCACTGATGGAAAGCCCATTCCATGGCTCCTCTGATGGATTGGTTTGTTAGAAAAGCATCACATGGGTCAGGTTGAGTAGCGCTAGTTATTAAAAAGTACTTTCCTGTTGAACAAAATATTTATCTTGATATAATTGTTATCCACCTACTTATCATCTCTCTGAAGAAACTCTTGCTCAACAATAGAGGCGAAGATCAATACGAAATGCCAAACACAGGTGAGTAATCCTATCGGCAGCCCTGGATTAAAGCCCTGGTTAGAGGCAGTAATTTCAGGGAAACAAAATTTGTTATTCCACTTTTGTCTCCCTCATCTTTAAACCCAGTTTGTTTTAGGTGTGGCCAGGGCAGTGGGTGTTTTCCTTTGAGCCAGTACTTGACTGTAGAATTCACCCATTTCTTATGTCTTGTCTAGTATCCGTAAAAGTGCTTTTGCCTTGAATAAAAGAAACCCAACTAAGAGTGACAAAATGGATACATTAATTTTCACACAGTGCAAAAGGTCTAAAGGTAGGCAGTCCACAGCATCATGTTCCGTGTGCTGGATTTTCATGGCATCTTCACAGTATGACCACATATCCAGGAAGAAGTGTCTTATCTTTTGTCATATCTGTCCTCTTATCAAGTCAGTGAAAGTCTTCCCAGGGGTCTCCAGAGACATTCTCTTATAGCTCATTGACTGAGAAATGTATTGCCTGCCATATTCAGGGCAAAGAGGCATGAAGAATTTGTACTTAAAATTTTCAACATCAATAAGAGAGAGATCTTAAGAATGGGTTTGGACTGGGTGTTGAGTCAGTGAGTTAGCAGCATCTGCCACTCAACTCTAAGACTTTCTCTGATCACATGGTTGAAGTATGCCATCCTTCATCCGAAACTGCATACCACTTATGGTCTGTACAAAGAAGGTCTTGGCATTATATATGGTTGGCATTTGTATATGGTTCTCTTGTGATTATATATCTAGGTCATCTCTTTAGGAGCCAGCAGTAGGTTTTAAAATATCCTAAAAATGTGTAAAATTGCAAAATTTTCCAAGAGCTTCCAACCACAAGCTATTATCTGGTTTTCTGCAGGGCACAGATTTTTACTTCCATTTTACAGAGAATTTGAGACTCGAAGAGATTATATGATTTACCAAGTTGGGCGTGATTTACCCAAGACTAGAATTTATGCATTTTGACTGGTAAACCAGTGCTTTCTCAACAATTCTGTTACAAATGATATATGTTTATATTACATATGTATACACACAGACCTAGGAAAGCTAGATACATTTATGATGCTATTGTACAACTATATATAGTTATAGGTGATTAACCTAAAATTAGAGGGTCTACTCAGAGTAGTCTTATCTAAAAGTTGCTAAAATCTGTCTTGGATAATGTGGATCGTAACTGTGTTAGGTTATTATCCAAACCGAACCACTTTTAAGAATGAGTTATCTCTAATTTCTTTAGAATAATAGAGTAACTTGGAACTTTCTTTGCCAAAAAGGAACTTCTAGTCAACCAGGTAATGGGTGAGGATGGCGTAGCAGAGCTTGGAATTTATTAGGAAGTAAGAGATAGGAGGAAACAGATTCTGTGTATCCTTGGAGTCATCAGATTCATTATTTTTCTGAGCATGAGAGAAGCTTAAGTAAAAGGGTATGAATTAAGTATTTTAAAATACAGTATTGAAATTACATACTTAGTAGCCAAACAAGAAAATATTAGTATTCATATGAAGTATGAATTTGTTGGCTCTCTGACAACAAAGAAAATGTAAGCTTCATTTTTACTATCCAGTCACTTTTCTGGTTTTTTTTGCAATAAGAAATGAAATCATCCAAGATACAACAAAATATAGGGCTTGAGGGAATGAGTGAGGAGAGCAGACTTTAGGGAGAAGATTTTCCTTACAAACCTAATTTTTTCCCTCCCTGCTTTGTCACTCCACACTGTCACCTATTTTCAACACAAAATGATGGTGTGTACCATATTCCAAATATTATGAAAGTTTTGGGGTTTTCAGGGTCACTCAGGCAGCTCGCCAGCTAGTGAGGGGGACAATAAATGGACAATAAGGATTGAAAAGTGCTGTAGGTAGAGGTTACCAGGATATGCGTGAGGGGTATGGAATCTGACTTGAGGAACTGATGCAGAACGGCTAGGGGAAAAGAATTTTTAACAATCCTAATAACGAGTCTGATTCTACGTTTTTGATGTTTGACTACTGACAACCTTTGAGCCATACCTTTCTTTCATTCCCTTCTGCCTCATATCTGGGAAAGCCGATAAGAAATCTCAGAAGCTCCCTTCTTTGGTACCTGTGGGAATTTCAAACCACACAAACCCCTGCCCATGAAAGGACACCTTCACCCCCTCCCCCCGACCTAACCACAATAAAAACTCCAATCTCCTTTCTGTATTCTCTAAGCACTTTTCAGACCAACTTGAGAAGCCTGCCCCACTATCTCCAGAAAGCCACGTTATGTGAATAATAAGACTTTCCATGCTTTCTTGGTATATGTGGCATCATTAGTCTTGACATCTGATCTAGATTTTAGGTGGGGGAACATGCATGTCTTCAGAGTGGCCACAACAACAGCTTTATGGAGCCATAATATACGTACTATAAAATTCATGTTAAGGGTATAATTCATTGGTTTTTAATAAATTGACAGAGTTATGCAACTATCACCAAAGTACATTTTATTTTTTTATTAATATTTCATTCATTTATTAGAGAGAAAGCACACACAAGAGAGAGCAAGAGAAAGAGAGAACAGGAACAGGGGCAGAGGGAGAAGGAGAAGCAGCCTCTTTGCTGAGCAGAGAGCCCCATGTAGGGCTTGAACCAAGGACCCTGAGATCATGACCTGAGCCAAGGCAGACTCCCAACCGACTGAGTCACACAGGTGCCCCCAAAATACATTTTAGAACATGTCATTACCCAAAATGATTTTTTGCATTAGTTTGCCATCAATCCCTTCTGCCATTTCAGCCCCAAGGCAACCCACTAATCTGCTATCTGCTGTCTCTTTAGATTTCTTTTTATTCTAGAAATTCCATATGAATGAATCCATATAAATGTTCTCTTTTGTGCCCAGCCTTTTTTTACCTAACATAATGTTTTAGAGATTATTCTATGTTCATATATATCTGTACATATGTGTGTGTATATATATATGCAGATTTATATATATATAAATGTATATATACATTTATATGTACACTGACAGTATTATAAATACTGATATCAGTATTTCATTCCTTTTTATTTAAAAGTTTTAAAATCAATTTTTCTAAAGCAAAAGTGCCAGAAAGATGGCCTAAAATAGTTTTCATGTGTCTGAGGTATTACTCCATGGAAGAGAAAAACCATTTTTCATCTTTTCCAAAGACAGTAGAAAAATTAGAAATAGCTACAGCAATAGAGTATATATTGAATTTAAGACAATGTTTCCTGACTCTTCTCAAATAATAAGTCCAAATACTAGGTGAATTTCTTTTCCCAAAGATCTTTAAGAAAAATACAGGTAGCTGGCTCTCTATCTGTTTTAAGTAAATATCTGGAAGATTATTGCTTTTTGATCATTGTTTGTTCCCTTATATCTTATTTTATTGCACACAGTATAGTAATACAACATTATAACTATTTCCTTGATGTTGGGGAAAGGAGTGAATAGAGCATCCAGTCATTTTTACTTCTAGTTAACTTTTTTTTTCATATAATTACCAGACCGAGTATCAGATACTTCAACTAGCTTTGACTGACGAACCAACTCTCTTATTTTGTTCACCTGTACAAGAGTTAAATTAAATGATGATTTCTAAATTCCATTTTTAGCTGTGAATGTGAAGCCCCCTGTACCACAGACACATCATCATATTGGTTTTTCTCTTAAAGTGATGCAAGTTTCTTCTTCCAGGATTGTTGGATTAGGAAATTAGGACCAGCTCTTCTGCTAAGACCAAAAAAAAAAAAACAAACACCAAAAAAACCTGGATAAAGTAAAAATTCCATCTTACTGATGCACTAGAAAGCTAACAAGAGAGTGAGGAATTACAGAGCCAGAATTAGGAAAAAGAATGAATGCCAAAGAAGAAAGCCTTGTCTTTAGAATTCCTGTTCTCTTAAAGTCGTCTACCTATTCCAAATTGAGTGGCTGACAGTCTAAAAAGCTTAACTAAATTTTTGACAGATTTACAAGTCTGGAAAAACAAAAAGAAAGTCACAAGCCTGTTAAGAAACGAGGCTGGACCCAAAAATCAAAACAGAAGCAAAGCTTTATTGCATCCCTGGCTTGAGTCAAACCCAGGAACATCACCATCAGGAAGGAATTAACTTCCTTCCAAGCGATAGGGAGGCACTTCTTATATAGAGACAGTGCCATCAACCTGATTGGTTGGAAGGGCTGTGTCCTGATTGGTTGAAAGGGCCTCGTCCTGATTGGTCGATATTGCCAGACCACGCAGGCAGCCCATTGGTGCGTTTTGGAACTGGCTCCTCGTTTTATGTCCAGCTTCGACGTGGGGTGCGTCCTGGCTGCTTCCTGGTTCTGCTTTGTTGGAAAAGCGGTTGACAATAGCACCCCAGATGTACTACGTTTTTTCACTAGGGACTAGTTCCCATGGTCCCTAACTACCTCAAGCCCACCAAGGAAAGCAGACCATTGTAAACAAATATTCCTGACTGCGTGACAAAGAAGCAAATACAAATTTCTTGTAAAGGAAGTTTTAATTCTAGGTTACAAATTACCTGTGTGTTTTATAAAAATACAATGCCGTGAGTTCGCTAAAGGGACCAGGAATACAAAAGGATACCAGAAAACATGATTGAAGGCTGACTATCAAGAGAAATGACAGAAAAATGGAAAAATTCCTAGAGGGCATCAGGTAATGGAATTTTTAAATCAGGATTTTAAGATACCGATAGTTCCTGTGTTCTAAGTTCCGATTGAAGCTTTCAGCAGACCAGTGGAAAATATTTGAAAAAAAAAAAAAAAGGAAAAGAAGGATAAATCTAGGCCTTCAAAAATAAGAAGATATTTATTTTAATGTAGATAGATTGAAGGAAGAGAGAAACAGTGTTCTGGGAAAATATGACAAAAAATATCCAAACTGAAGTGAGAAGAGACTATGGTTGAAATATAAGATGAAGAAGAAACAGTGAAAAGGCTCATAAATCTCGAACTGTAGTACTAAGAGAGGAGAAGAGGGCGTGGTAGATGCAATATTACAAGAGACAGTGGGTGAGAATTTTCCAAAGCCAGTAAAAGACATCAAGCCCCATATTTGGAAAGATGTATAAACTTCAGTAATATAAAGGAAACCATACCTAAAACATCATTGCAAAAATGACGGAAACCAAAGTCATACAGGAAATCTTAGGGACAGACAGAAGGAGAAGATGTATTTTTATTTTAACAGCCACTATCCTCACTTTTGTCTTCTCTATAAATAACAGAAGCTGATACAATGGAAATAGAGCATCAAACTAAGGAGGGAAAACACCTTTCAACCTAAAATTCCGTAATCAGTGAAAATATCTTTCCAAACTAAAGTGATTATAAAAACACTGGCAGAGTGTCCTTGAAAAGTAAATATTTTTCACCCAAAGATGTAAATTAATGGAAATGATAAAGAGCACTTTTTAGGAAGAAAGAAATGATCTTGGAAAAAACTCAGGGCTGTGAAAAGAAATGTAGGACTCACCTTGGAAAGCAGTGTAAAGATTTCTTTAAAAATTAAAAATAGAACTACCATATCATCCATCAATACCACATCTGGGTATGTATCCAAAAAAATTGAAATTAGGATCTCAGAAATAGATTAGCATTCCCATGTGCATTGCAGTATTATACATAATAACCAAGGTGTGGGAACAACTCTGGTGACCATTAGCAGATGAATGCATATAGACAATGTGATTTAGACATAAAATGGAATGCTATTTAGCCAAAAAAAAAAAAAAAAGGAAGGAAAGAAGGAAGGAAAGGGAAAAAGAAAAGAAGAGGAAATCTTGCAATATGCAGTAACATGGTTGGACCTTGAGGTTATTTTGTTAAGAAGAATAATCCAAAAACACACATGGCCTGCATGACCCCACTTATAAGAGGAATCTAAAATAGTCCATTCATAAAACTGAAGACCGGAGTAGTAGTTACCAGGGATGTGGGATAGAAGGGAATGGGGAGTTATTAATCAATAGACAAAAGTTCCAGTTAAGTAAGATAAATAAGCTCTAAAGGTCTGCTCTGTGACACTATATCTGTAGTGAATAATCATGTATTTATTGTTCCCTCAAAAACGTTAAGGCTAGTTCTCGTGGTAAGCATCTTATCACAATCAATTTTTTAAAAATTAAAAACATAAAATATATCCTGATCAGTATAAACAAATAAATAAGAAGGACTTAAGAGAAGCAGGAAGGGTAAATAGGCAGCCAATTCTAAATTGGTATTGACTATGTTAGACCCCAAAATGTCTTATAGGATTTAAAAATATATAAAATTAAAATACACAAGAATAATAGTATATAAGGTAGGAGGTGGGGTAAATGGAATTAAAGTGTTCTTAAGATTTTCCGTTGTTGGAAAGAATGAAAAGTACAGATTCATTTTTAGGCTTCTCTAAGGCAAGAAGCATTTTGTAAACTCCAGGAAATAATATTTTAACTCAGAAATGTGTTAAGTAAATTTAAGCAAAAATGTTTGTTAGTCTAGTAGCCATGTGCTAATTTAAGTTTTGATATGTTTCTTCATTTGTTTATGTTACATGTGAAAAAAAGAGAAAAAATGACCTTTCAGGAAAAACAGTGCAAAGAATGATGCCAAAGCTCAAATTCAACTTTATATTTATCTGTTAGAAAAAAGTCACCTGAAGGTGACTTTAAAGCAAAAGAACGCTCCTTGTTTTAAGGTTGGAAGTTTTGGAAAAGGCATAACCATTTTTAATCCATTGTTGGCCAAAAAGTATAAGGCATAAGTCCAATTTCTGTGCTCCTAAAGTGGTTCATATGAACCAACTCTGCTAACAGGCCAATTTGCTCCAAGGCTTCTGAATCATTTCCCGAGTTTGGATATTATTACTTACCTTCGAGTGAAAGCAGGGACAGAAGAGACAATTGAAAAAGAAAGGGCAGGTGAACTGGACTCATTTAAATAGTTCTGTGCCATTGCTGGGATATAAGCTTCTAGAAGGTGACAATCAGTATCTATGTACATTTTCTTTTTTTTTTTTAAGATTTTATTTATTTATTTGCCAGAGAGGGGCACCTGGGTGGCTCAGTGGGTTAAAGCCTCCGCCTTCGGCTCCAGGTCATGATCCCAGGGTCCTGGGATGGAGCCCCGCATCCGGCTCTCTGCTTGGCAAGGAGCCTGCTTCCCTCTCTCTCTCTCTCTCTCTCTCTCTCTCTCTGTCTGCCTCTGCCTACTGGCGATCTCTCTGTATCAAATAAATAAAATCTTATTTATTTGACAGAGAGAGAGTGCACAAGCAGGGGAGTGGCAGGCAGAGGGAGAAGGAGAAGCAGGCTCCCTGCAGAGTAGGAGGAGCCCAATGTGGGACTCGATCCCAGGACCCTGGGATCATGACCTGAGCTGAAGTCAGCTGCTTAACTGATTGAGCCACCCAGGCACCCTGTACGTTTTCCATACCAGAAAAGAGTGAGCCAGCTGTTGTGTTGAGGGAAGGGATGCTATTTGGACTCAGACTCAGAAAAGAGGGTTGTAATCTTTATCTGCTACTTATTGGCTTGGTGACCTTCAGCAATTCCCTTTGTAACCCAGTCGGTTGTATTTTCTATTTTGTAAACAAAGCATTTTAACTTGAAGCAACTTAACTCATTGATGTAAGAACTAGAAAAATGTGAAAGTGTTTTTGTTAAAAGTATATATATGAGTATTAGACATCATTTTCATTTCAAATATCTGTCACACAGTTCAGGACAGTAGCATTTATGGATGGTTACGAAGAGATGGACAGATTTATAGTAAAACAAAACTAAGGCCCTGTACTTTTAGGTTAAAAGCATTTGCTTAAACAATTGCAAGGGAAAAAAAATTTGGATTTTCACAATGACTAGGACTTGGTAAGAATTTTAATTGTGTTATGTATTATACACTGCTAATATACTATTTGTCAAGTCCTAAATTTACTTTCCTTTCATTAAGTAGTCCTTTAGATTTTTTTTTTTTTAAGATTTTATTTATTTATTTGACACAGAGAGAGAGATCACAAGGAGGCAGAGAGGCAGGCAGAGGCAGAGGGAGAAGCAGGCTCCCCCCTGAGCAGAGAGTTGGATGTGGGGCTCTATCCCAGGACCCTGAGATCATGACCTGAGCCGAAGGCAGAGGCTTTAACCCACTGAGCCACCCAGGCGCCCCAAAGTAGACTTTTAAATTAATTAGGTGCTTTTTTTCTTTTTTAACCCTGTCTCCTGTAATAGGTATACAGAACATGCAAAACCAGAATGTTGGCACAACCAGATTTTCACTAATCTGTTAAATAGTTTAATCTGGAACTTTCTTTCTAAGCAAAGCATGTATTATTCCAGGAAGAATAAATTAAATATGTGTGTTTGGATGATTTGGGGTTTCACGCTTAAAAACCATCAATTTATTATTTTGAAATGATGGACAACAAAATTTTACTCCCCAATTCTAAATAAGTGAAAGGAATATTGTGTTTGACAATGTTAATTATAGATTCTCTAAGAGAATGTAAAGGTGTAAAGTTTTGAGCTAGTTGATGTTGGAATTTCAGTCTCTGGAGTTTTATGTGGAGGTGAGAAAATATGGCCTTTCCTGATGTTCATACCTAATGTGATTTTATTTAGAGAATCAGATTTTGTTAACTGGGAATAAGGTGGAAGACCAAGATGACAAAAATGCCAGCCCCCTTCAGTGACTTTTATCACAATTCAGAAAGTCATTTTCTTTTCTTTTGCAAAATACTTCTAGTGTCAGTGCTCATAAAAATAATGTCGGAATTGTGATTATGAAATATATAGACTTGATAAGGTACTTTCCTTATTAATGCCACAGAGAAATTTGTATTAAGTTTAATGGTTTGTGGTACCAAGTCATATCCTTAGATCATAGTAATATACTGATATTCATTAAATAAATAGCCTAGTTATATTGTTTTGGGGAGAGATTTCAAACGCTAGATGAGACCCAGATTACAGTCTTAGCGAGTTTATGAACTAGGAAGTCTTCTATCAACAGTAATCGAGAAATAACCACTAGAGCTACTTAGAAGATACAAAATATTACGGAGCTTATAAGCAATGATTTTCTAGGCTTGAGGACTCCTTACTCTCCTAGCAATTCCTCCTGACTCACCCCTGCTTCTTTTCTCCATAACTTCTCCTTTACCTCCCCTCCCCAGGAATCACTTGTACCCCCTCAGCTGGACCCCCAAGTCCTCCCACGCCTCCTCCCACTGCTTTTTAGGCCAAAACATTTATATTCGGAATCATACAAGTGTGATGCTCAATGGATATCACAGAATTCTCTGGATCTGTTTCAAAGTCTTATCTTCTAATTAACTTGCCTAATTAATTTCACCATTACATTTTGCTTTATGCAGATCCAGCTACGGAAAACCTAAGAAAAAAAATTATTTTTTTTCTTTTTGATCCTCCCTCGCTCCCTTTGTTCCTCATCTTCCCTTCCTAACACCCTTCCCTCCTCCCTCCCTCCTCTCCTCCCTCCCTTCCCCCCTGCCTGGTCTGAAGCTGGACTGAGTGGTAACTCAGTATCTGTTAGTTCTCATTCTCAACCCTTCACCAGCTCTCTTCTTTAGAGTTTTACTCCCTCCTGGGGCTCTGGGTGAGTGTTTCAAGTCCCTAAACTGTCTATTTAGGGATAATATAAACTGAGAACAACTGTCAACAGAGCTGATTATCCACATGGAAAGTGAAGAACTGACTTCAATCACACGTATTCATCCCTAAGTGCCAGAGAGAGAGGGTAGTAACACCCAAGCTTCCAAGATTCTGAAGTCCTTTAACCTTTCTTTAATGGGTGCAGCTTGAAAAATGTTATAAGAGACTCAGAGTATAAAGGGCAGATGTAATTGCTCAGACTCATGGAAATTTCTTTCAAGTGGACTCACTGTGATAAGAAAATAGAATCTAACATTATCCACAAATAATTAATATTTTTCAAAAAGATGCCTTAGGGGCACCTGGGTGGCTCAGTCATTAAGCATCTGACTTTGGCTCAGGTCATGATCCCAGGGTCCTGGGATCGAGCCCCGCATTGGGCTCCCTGCTCTGCAGGAAGCCTGCTTCTCCTGCTACCATTCCCTCTGCTTGTGTTCCCTCTCTAGCTGTGTTTCTCTCTGTCAAATAAATAAAAAAATCTTTAAAAAAAAAAAAGATGCCTTAGAAAATACTGTCTGAAATGATTTGGGAAAATAGATCTGGCCAAGCTCTTTAAGTCACTTAATGCATTTGGTTGCAGGAAAAAAAAAATACTTTAAATTTCTGCCTTCTTTTTTTTTTTTCTTCTGTTTTTAATTTTGTGAGAAAAAGAATCTCACTGTCTTACCCAGATCCTCGAGAAGACTGAAGTGAGATCAGCTATTTCTGGAACAGAGACCACAGAATTACCACCAGAGTCACTAAAGTATTCCATCCAGCCCCCTTTAGATGTTCCAAGATGTCAAATAACTTAATGTGGTGGGGCTGTGTTTCAACATTTTTAAGAGAAAAGAAAGAAGAGAGGAAGGAAAGAAGGAAGGGAGGGAGGGAGGGAGGGAGGGAGGGAGGAAGGAAAAAATGAGAAAGAGAAATCACGTCAATGCGTAGATTAGTAAGCAGTCTGAAAAAGGAAATGTACATGGTGATCCTGTTCATATCTCAGTGCTCAAGAAGTTTTAGCTGTTACGTTATTCATAGTAAAGTTTGAATAAAACACTCAATTTACCTTTATAGCTCTTGGTAGATTTTAAGTAGAAGATATTGGGGGATAGTCCACTGATAAGAAAGCCAGAACATTGCAATATTAGAGGAGGTCATAGTTAATTACAATTGATTTTAAGAGAGTAGAAGAGTGAGGGTGGAGAATGTTGCTCCCCCAGAAAGGACTAACTAATAATTGAACATTGCTTCTGGGCTCTCCTGCCATGACTGCCCATGATTGATGTGCTTCGGCATTGGTGATTTTAGGATATCTGTTGCACAGCTTCTTGGAGGAGGAATTCTTGTCTATGCTTTTTCATTGGTAGGTGACCTCTATCCTAATTTCTTAGCCTAACTCCTGTCTAACAGCTTTCTCATGACCAGACTAAAACAGAGCTAATTTTAGCTGGATAAGGGTAACAGCCATGTATGGTTTGGCATTATAGTTTCCAGGGAAAAAAGATTGAAAATGACTTCAGAAAGATTGAATGTATCCCCAAACTTTGTTTTGTTTTTTTTTCACATGAGGAGTGAATCTGTTATCTATGTAATAGTCTGCAAAGAAAAAGGAACCACTTTTTCCAGATCCTTAATTAAGGAATTTACTTAATGATGCTATCTGATGTAGAGCTGAAAATTTATCTAATATGTAAAATAACCCCATTGTACTTTTGGTGTAAGAGGAAGAAATTGCCCTTTGGTTAGAACTGAATTCCAAATCCATCTCTTTAACTTAACTGCTCAACTACTTATTTTCTTCATCTGTAAAATTAGGATGATAATACCTTCTCCATTGGATCGTGTCAGTGATTAAATGATTTAAAGCCCATGATATGCTCAGAATGATACCTACGGCTTAAAAGTCATACAACCCCATTACATATAGTAATTCCATTTTGTTTTCCAAACTTAATCTCTTTCTTGGACTTTCATGAACGCTCACTTCTTTTAATACCTTCAGATAGATGGCTATGTATCCTAATGGAGTCTCGCTGATAAGATGAACTTGGTGAAAATATTTCTTCTTAGTCCCCAGGGTGAATGAATCGATGTAATGTCAGATTCTGTTCTTGGTGGGGACTGTCATACCCAAGTTCCAGTTTTGGTTCTACAGCTCACAAAAGAACATATCCAGACACATGAAAGTTACCTATATTTCTTCCTCTTGGTTCTCCAGACACTGTGATAGAACTGAAGAGTTTGCTGTTGTTCAGTCTCTGTCTCCCCATGCCAGGTCTACAACATGTGGGTCAGAGGTCCAAGGAAGCCCAAGGGTGCTAATGGCTCCACTAGGAAGTCCAAGCCAACTCCAGACCAAAGTTGAAGTCAGGAAATGTAGCTTTGGAGGGGGTCGCTCTCCATTTTGCTACCAGTTTTCTCCATTCTGGCCTTACCCTCTTTTTACCCTCAAGCTTTATGGTGACTTATCTCTTGTCCCAGTCTTGTCATCATAGTGGGGAGTGGAGTGGAAGAGTAGCCTGAGAAAGAGTGAGATAGATACTATTATAGTATCTATTATATAGGTATTATAACCTAATTATACACGTATTATAACCATGTAGGTGAGATGAAGCAAGCCCCTTCTTTGGGTTTCTCTAACCAGAGAGACAAACTGGATTAATCTTCGGTGGTGGTGTTTTGTTGCATTTTGACATGATAGATACATTCTTAGGTTGGCCTGGGCAGAGGGGTGGTGAGGGGGACTGTGTTATTAAAACATGAATCATTCTGCTCACCCAGGACTCAGAATCCTAATGGCTGTGTGAAGCCGGTTGAGGTGCCTTCCTCCACATCTACAGAAACCTTGGTATCTTAGCCCGAGTTCTCCAGAAGGCAGATCCTGAGACAAGAATTTGGTGCAAACATTTTCCTTGGAGGTACAAGTCCAGGGCAGTGAAGATGAGAGCAAAAGATCAGGAAAGCAAGGTAAGATGGAATGCAATATATCACCTCTTTATAGCAAGCCATAGCAGGTCACTTAGTAGGGTTGTTAATTCTATACATGGGGATTCTTTTTTTGTTTGTTTTGTTTTGTTTTTGACAGAGAAGGAGAGAGCACAAGTAGGCAGAGAGGCAGGCAGAGAGAGAGGAGGAAGCAGTCTCCCCGCCCCCGAGCAGAGAGCCCAATGCAGAGCTCAATCCCAGGACCCTGAGATCATGACCTGAGCTGAAGGCCGAGGCTTTAACCCACTGAGCCACCCAGGCGCCCCTATACATGAGGATTCTACGGAAGGTTTACATGTAGACACTTCACCTCAAATAACTCACAGGATACAAAAAGGGTAAGGAAAATTATTTGTCCAGCTCTGTCCTCTCTCCCATTTCCAACTGGCTGAGTTTCATTCCATGAGAAGCTAACTCTGTGTCTTCTGGGCTATGTCAGCTGGTCCTTCCACCACTTCCCCAGAAGATGATCCTGCACCCCACAGTGTGATGTTTTATTAAAATCCAGTACTGAAAAGGTGATCTAGCATGGAGGAAGGAGTATTTATAAACTGACGAAGAAAAGAAAGGGAGAGAGAAAGTTGAGGGAATCCAAGAAAACTAAAAAGATTTATGTCTCAATACATATGGTCATAGCCCATCCTTTGGGGAAAGTTATCAGCCTCTGGCTTAACAAATTGTCCTAATGAAATGCAAAAGTTGGTTCATTTACAGCACATGCATTAAAATCCATGACAGATTTCCAGGAAGCCCAACTCAAAAGAAAATGGCAGTTTCTTGGAAATTTCAACACATACATTTGGTGTTGGGTATTATTAAGAGAGTTTGAATTGGAAGTTAACCAAGAACAATTTCAAGGTCTAAGGTGTCTGACACAGGGGCAAATTATTCAGAGAAGTGCTACATTCAAAATAGGGCCATTAGGGTTCATTTAACTTGTTCCTGGATAGCTTGAAAGCTATGTTGGAAATTTGTGCATGCATGTAAATTGGTAGACAATTGACCCTTGAACAACACAAGGGTTAGGTTAAAAATCCACATATAACTTCTGACTCCCCAGAAATGTAACTAATAGCCTACTGTCGACCAGAACCTTATTAATAACATAAATAGCCGGTTAACGCATATTTTGTGTGTTTTATGTATTTTATACTGTATTCTTGCAATAAAATGAGCTAGTGAAGAGAAAATGTTATTAAGAAAATCATAAAGAAGAGGATATATATTTACAGTACTGTACTGTATTGATTGAAAAAAATCCACATGTAAGTGGACCCACACAGTTCAAATCCATATTAAGGATCTACGGTCTAGCCTTGGGTCACGGGTCCATCTGGATCATTACAAGATGGACTTGTAAACTGCATGTCTCCTGCTCTTTGAATTCAAAATGAAATATCTGACCTTCTCTATTTCACTTTAGTGTAAGCACATTTATTTCACTTGTGCATGATTTTGACCCTAGTGCCCTTATGCGAGGTCCAATCATCACAGAGATGAGTCAGCCCTTTCTCTAATGACCCATGAGTATCTTATAGTTTTCGATCCCTTCCCTGCTACCCCACTTAAAAAAAAAAATATGGGTGGCTTCTGAATGTGAGTGTCCTGACACCAATGAAAGCTTCCACCTTGGCACTGTGTGTGATAGAATTTTATGAATGAGACATCTATGCTGTCGTTAGTATGGTAGACCGTATGCTCTGGGGAGGTAACTCAGTATCTCCCACAAGTTATATTTTCTCCATCTTATCTGACTATCCAGCTTATTGCTAGCCCCTCTCAAAATAGACAGGGAGGGAAAAAAAAAAGATAGCTAAAAATCTTCATGACCATTAGAAATATGATTCAAAGTGCATATGAGAAAATTGTGTTATAATGGCATGAAGATTGAATAGAGTCATGTCAAAAGTAGTCCATGATGTATAAAAGAATGAGCCATATAAGAAGAGAACTCCTCTTCACCCCCCTTCGGATATCTGTTTATTTTGTAATTAACAGTGGGCTCAAGTATCTTTGTGAATTCTTGCCCTATGACTTCAGGATTTAGTTTTATAGTGGACTCATTTTTATATACATTTTACGTCCTATGCTCCGTGTAGCTGTCAGATTGAGTTTTTTGTTTTTTTAAGATTTTATTTATTTATTTGACAGAAAGAGACACAACGAGAGAGGGAACATAAGCAAGAGGAACATAAGCAAGAGGAGTGGGAGGGGGAGAAGCGGGCTTCCCGCTGAGCAGAGAGCCAGATACAGGGCTCAATCCCAGGACCCTGGGATCATGACCTGAGCTGAAGGCAGACAGTTAACCACTGAGCCACCCAGGTGCCCCAGATTGAGTCTTTTAAAAGGATACATTAGATCTGGATGGCCATGACATCTCAACCATGTAGTAACTGTCACATTTAGGATAAAATCCAAAGTGGAAGGCATACCAGGCCCTACAGAGCCCAGGCCATGGCCATCTCACAGATATGAACCTCTAGCTCCCTCTAACTCTGCTTTCAGCCTCGGGGGAGGAATAAAGGACTTTGCCTAGTGGATATGGGAAGAGGTTGATGGTTTTGAGACTTATTTTAGAGGTGGAATAGGCAGGACTTGCTGATACATTAAAGGTGAGGGTTTTGTTTTGTTTTGTTTTGTTTTGTTTTGTTTTGTTTTGTTTTGTTTTTTTAAAGGTTGTAGAGTATATTGAACGGTCTGCTCTTGAAGGGGTCTAATGACTGTGCTGGGCCACCCCAACTTAGCCACCACTCACACTACCTGGTGTTACCGGTGAGGAAACACGGCACTGAGAGAGGATGAACTAGCCCGTGAAGGCCTTCTAATGAAACTTCCCCTTTTGTAAATACATGAAATGTCACGGGAGGGAAAAACCAAAGCGGGAGCCCCATTCCCCCCTTCCCGGAGGCTGTAGTGAAGAGAAGACATTGGGTTGTT
>CM053608.1:118475642-118491299 GCA_028646535.1 Procyon lotor | reverse complement strand
ACTTAGCCACCACTCACACTACCTGGTGTTACCGGTGAGGAAACACGGCACTGAGAGAGGATGAACTAGCCCGTGAAGGCCTTCTAATGAAACTTCCCCTTTTGTAAATACATGAAATGTCACGGGAGGGAAAAACCAAAGCGGGAGCCCCATTCCCCCCTTCCCGGAGGCTGTAGTGAAGAGAAGACATTGGGTTGTTACAGAGAGAGGAAGATGGCCCGACAGGGAGGGAGTCCGAGCGCACATTCCATCCAGCGATTTCCCCCGGCTTCCCAAAACTCATCGCTCCATGCGGCGAGCCTTGAGTCCTCACGGTTTTCTGCAATGTTATCTACTCAACTAATAACTGGTGAGGGCCTGCCTAGGCTGGGCATTCCACTACATGCCAGGAACAATAGTAATGTCATCTTAAATTATTATTATAACGGCGACGATGCCTGTTATTTGCTGAGAGCTCATTGGGTTAGGCAGGGTTCTAAGCACTTACACATCCTTTTTTGCCCATTTTAGAGGTGAGGAGATCGGGACAAGGAGGCACCAACGGACCCAGGAAGGGCTTATAATCTAGAGGTGAGGGGACTGGTGCTTTATGTGTGGCTGTGACAGCCCCGATGAGGAACGACCAGCCTAGACTCCGCTTTAGAAGAAGGATCCACAAAATGAAGCCGATCACTGGGGCCCATCTGGGAAATTGAAGTCCAATGACGTCACCACAAACTCCCGGAAGGCGCACGTGTTTGGTCGGCGAGGCTGGGCGTCCGGCCAAATGGCAAATGGCACCTGGTTATGTGGAAGCTGAGGCGCCCACGGGAGGGAGCCGAGCCCAGCAGCCCGACGGTGCAGTTCTCCACTGTTCCACCATGGCGGGGGGACCTCTCCCGGCCTGGCAAGACCCTGGAAGGAGGGACTAGAGAAGACCTGGAGCCCACAGGTGTTAGGTCAGCACGGGGGAGGGGCGGGCCAGGCCCACGCCAGACACCTCTGCGCTCTGCCGTCTGGAAGGGAGTCCGAGAGGGTCACCCGGCCCCGCCTGGGATCCTGCTGCAGAGACTCAGGGTCAGGTAGGAGGAGGAGACTTCCTTAGGGGAACAAGAGGCTTCCCGGTGTCCGTGTGAATCAGAGACCTGGGTGGGGTGTGGAGCCTTGACTCTAGGGGAGAGGAATGAGAGGTGGGAGGCGCAGGCTGGGGAATCGGTCCATCCTATTGGCCAAACCAAAGTGCCCTGCTTCTGCCGTTAGTCACGGTGGGGTCACCCCCAGGTCACCCCCAGCCTCACTTCCTCAAACTCAGAGGATTAAGGCACTGCCCGTATGACTGCAGGAGGACAACCCGCATTTCGAGTCACCTACGAGGCACTGGGATCTGGACAGTCACGCAGAGCCCACTGATACTTACAGCATTTCTGGAGCCCCCAGCCTCAGGATATGGTCCCAAAGCCCACTTGCCTTTCACCCAGCTCACACTCTCTGAGGAAGGGTTTCCGGGAGTCGGTTACGCTTCTGAAGTATATCTGTGATCATCTGACTGGGAGCACAGAACAGGGTCCAAATGGTGGGGACAAGAAGTCGTCGTGGAGCGGGTCTTCGAGAAAGAACATTAATGCGGCTGCGTGGGGCTCTGCAGATCAGTGCCGTCAGGCATCGGCTGGCTCCCGGGGAAGGCTGGAATACAGCACTTGGGCTTGAACCTTGGATCCGCCATTTGCAAGATGAATGGTTTCGGGCCATTTCTTCAATGTGCCTGCGATGCTGTTTTCCTGCCCGTGCGATGGAGGTCCAGAATACTGTCGACACAGGGAGTAACTCGTTGTCTGGCGCAGCTGCAGACAGAGTGGGGCAAGAAGCCACAGATTCCTTCCTCCATAATTGTAAATAAGAAGATGCAATAGGGGCATCTGGGTAGCTCAGTCAGTTAAGCGTCCAACTCTGGATTTCAGTTCCAGTCATAATCTCAGGGCTGTGAGATCAAGCCCCACAATGGGCTCTGTGCTTGGCGTGGAGCCTGGTTAAGATTTTCTCTCCCTATCGCTCCCTCTCTCTCTCTTTGAAGCCCCTGGTTCTGGTGAACAGAGCATTGTGCTACAAGGCATTACAGGATCTCTTCTTCAAAGGGTCACTACTTTCAAGATCTGGCGGTGTAAATGACTCTACTGGCTAGCAATCCTTTGTGTTAACATTTCCTCTGTTAAAATAACTGGTGTGGTTTCTGTCTTCTTTCCTTGAAGATGCCCTGCCATCCTTCCTCCCAGGTGCAGGACACTAAGCTACTCTCCATCTTTACGTTCTTTTCCTGGTCCCTGCTGCTTTCCACAACGCTCCATGAGACAATGACTCTCAACCTTGGTAGCCCGGGGAGCCTGAGCATCAGTGGGGTGATTGTAAAGGTGAGGGTTTAAGGAAACGAGGAATGTAGAATTAGTTTAGGTCGTAATGGCCACTCAGTGAGTACTAATGCATGGGACTAATAACTGGATAAACTTAGCACATGGGTCTGCGATGGTGATGGCCCGGCTTTAGTCTGCATGTTAGATACCCATATTAGGGTCAGAATTCAGTGCTCTCATCTTCACTGTGAGTCAGCCATTCTCCAAGTTTTATGGATAGCAGGACTGCTTATCTTTGGATAAGCTGCCACTATTCAAGCACATGATTTATTTAGCCCCTTCAGTACTTCTTGAAGTTGGTTACAAGGCCACGGTCAAAGGCACCTCTTAGAGTATTCGTTTAAAATTGCACACCGCCTTCCTCTCCTGGAGGTAAGACCTGAGAGTCTTCACTTTAAGAAACTTCCAACATCCTTAGAAATTCTAAGCCTGAAAATTGCTGCTTTAATAGATTTCTTTGGAACCGCATCCTATTGGGTCTATTAAAAGTTGAGCTCAGGGCGCCTTGGCGGCTCAATTTTTTAAGCATCTGACTCCTGATTTGGGCTCAGGTCATGATCTCAGGGTTGTGGGATTGAGCCCCGTGTGGGGCTCCGCACTGGGCATGAAGCTTGCTCAGGATTCTCCTTTCCTCTCCCTCTGCTTGCCTGCGTGAATGTGTGAGCTTTCTTTCTCTCTCTCTCTCTCTCTCAAAAAAATAAAAAGAAGTTGAGCTTGAATTACCTTTCTCCACCTTAACAGAGAAACCCAGCATCTCTCTGATGCCAGAGATAACACATCTTTCACTGAGAGGTCTGTAGGAGCTGAATGAAATTGAGTTTCCTGTGGGAAATGGGTCATTTTTCAGAGAAGTGTGTACTTGGGCGCCCAGAAGTCTTTTGAGAAGACTGTTTAGCCCTAGACAGCTGGTATACATATGCTTCTGCTTCAGGGGGATAAACCAGGCTCCCAGAAACTGTGTAACTGGCCACCTCCCTATCCCCTCTGGAACGCGCATACTGTCTTACCAACTTTAATTTGTTCCATCTTCTGACGGGCTCCCACGGAAGCCCCCTTGATTGCCAGGTAGTGTAGAGGGGGAAAAAAGGCAAAAAAGGAAACATTCTTATCGTCTCTGGTCTTCCTTCTTTTTCTAAATTTAAAGCCAGAAAATATTTCCAGGGTTTCTTTTTCATCATTTCCAAAGCAAACAAACAAAATTGTGCTCATCTCCAGCCTAAGACACCGGACAAACCTGGAGCTGTTTTAAAGTCCCCAAGGAGAGGGAAGGTGGGAGGGCCCTGGCCCCTGAGCGCTCAGTCCCCACCCAGGGAATTTGTCACATTCACAAATTTAAATTCAATTGACCACATTCACTTGAAAAGGGACTGGATTGCTAAGCCTCGTGATGGGAGTGACATTGAATACAAGATTGTGTAGCACTTTAAAGAACTTTCTTTTTATTAGCAGCTCTATAATCACATTAACTTAGACCGAAAATTTGAACTAATTCTTTCCCCAGAGGCCTGGGCTCTAATAATTGTAGAAATCTGTGAAAAAGGATAAATACAATTCAATAATTATATTGATAAATAAAATGAAAATCAACTAATTGTGTCATTCACTCAGATGTTCGCTTCCGCTGTTGCTGGCTTTATGCTTCGCTGCCTGCTAAACTTTTCTGTCACACTTCAATAAATTTAATTGTGCAGAATAAATGAGCTAATTTTTGAAGTCACAGGCTCTGTTTGCAAGATAAGGGTGGTTATTTATTGACCTCTTCCAGCTCTGTAAGAGCGTCACCCTCCCTTTCTACTGACAACTTGGCATCAGCCCTTTTCCTCGGTTCATTCCTCCCCTCCCCACTCCCCACCCCCCAGCCCCTGCTAAGTCCTTTCCTGGCCTCGCCTCTCATCTTCTCTCTGAAAATCACCCTGCTTCCTCTTGGCTGCAGAAGAAAATTCTGTGGTTTCTGTAGCAGGTCTTCAGAGGGTGATTATTTTTCCATTTCTGCAGGGACCTGAGCCCATCATTCAGTGTGCCCTGAACTTACACCTTTCAGTGTCCTCGGGCAAAATCCCAGGCATCTCAGGTAAGACATCGATAATGGAGACAATAGTTTTCTTTCTTGGGCTTGTAAGAATTTCTGGTGACAGGCACACTGATGTCACACCAGATCAAAGCCCCTGGTAAAACACAATTTTTAAAAAACGAGGCCACTTCCTGCATGTTGGGTTGAGATATGACAGCATAAAATGTAACCACTCAAAATTCCAAGAATTTTTTGAATAAGCAAAATAGAAGCTGTAATATCGAGACTCTGCCTTAAACCGAATGCCTTCGGGGCTGAAGTAGCTTCTTCATCACTCTCTCCTATATTGCGTCCAGTTTATTTTAATGACTGATTGTTTCCCATCTTCACCCCATATTTTTAGTACACCGCCAAAGAACTTGTATTATTTATGATTTCTCACAGTGTCCAACTTCTAGGACAATGCCTGGGATTTGTAGGTGTTCAGTAAAATAACCATTGGATTAAAGCATTCATTGATTCCTAGCGAATCACGATGGTAAAAAGCTATCATATTAAAAGCAACATATGCATATATATTTCAGCCTGTTATGGGACAATTTGGAAAATATGCAGTTTTATACCAAATTATAGCATATTCGTCTTTACTAAGGAGAGGGGTCAAATTAGAGTGTGTAAGGGTAAAAAAAAACAACTGTTTTAATAAATAAAGCAAGTCCTGTCATTCATGGCTAGGCATCTGAATGTTGCCCACTCAGAAAATATGGCAGCTGTTGATATATGGCAAGAGTTCCACAGGTAGATCTCCCACAGGAGTCCGTCAGCCATCAGCTCAGGGTGTGCTCAGTTGTCTGCTTCTCCTGGCATCAGGAAAAGTGATGGGATGGGCTCTTATTAGCAAAATTTGGGGTCCCTAGCTTCCATCCTAGGATCAGGGAAACTCAGGGTGACAGACTGACATCTGAGCAAAACGGCCAGTGAAATATGAACACGTGTGTGTGTCTGTATATGTGTGTGAATTAGCTTGCTCTCTTGAACATGAAGCAGACAATATATATATATTTTTTTAACTTTCCTTTAACCACCCTTTTATTTTCACCCTCTTTGAAGTCTGAGAACTTGGCTTGGGAAAGGGAAGAGCTGGCTGGTAATGAAGACTTAATATGATGGCTTTGTCCCGACCTCAGCCATTCCTTCAGGAAAGAGTGTCCAGGTGTTTGCCTGCAGGAAGTCATAAAGTCAATGCAAATCAGGGCAAATTCCCCACAGGCAGAAAAGAACTTCCGAACACCGAGAACACGGGCGCTCCGGCTGTCGTTGTTACCAACTCTGTTGCAGTAACAGTCATTTCTTGATGATGACACTCTTTAAACTAACCACGGAGGAGGTCGTAGATTGAAGCTCCCTGGCGTATTAGGGAAGGACAGAGGTAGTTCCTCTCAGTATTGACTGCCTGATTTTCCTCACACAAGAATATCCACCTTTGGCTAGAACTGGAAGGACCGCTAGGTCTTTTCCACACTGCTTTTCTCATTCCTGCCAAAGTGTTTATTGAATCCCCAACGAAAACCACTTGTGCTCTTGAACTTTCCTCTCAGGGGGGAAAAAAAAGCGATTATTGTTTCTTTCTCAGAGGGACACAAAGAGGGATTACCACAGGAAATCCAGAGAGGCTTTAGAAGAGGAGCTTGCGTTGAGATGGAAACCGGAAGCCCCCTCAGCCAACTGCCTCCACAGGACCTGGCAGCCGGGCCTGCAGGAGACGCTCCATGCCACGGAGCCCCCATGCGAACAGAGGAAGCTGCTGCTCCATCTCCCAGGCCCCGCCACCCCTCACCACCCCCCCTCCAACCTCCTGAGGGCCCGGGGAATTCTGCGAATTGTTGCCTGTGGCGGTGACACTGATTTGTATCTGGGTATGAACTTAAATGAAAACGTGAATTGAACTCATTACTCGAGGAAGGAAACACTGCCAAAATTTCACAGAATGAGATTCCGGCAGGGTGTACGGTTTTATGGGGCTGTAGCGAAATACCTCACAGAAAGGTTTCCAGTTCATAAAACACTTTCAAAACATGCTCAGCCCTTTTAAGTTGAGGGGACGTTATCATTTCTATCTCTAGCGTTTCTCTGCAAAGGGAACTCAAATATCCTTTGGGTTGACTACACAGAGAACAGAAGGAAAGAACTAGAAGAAACTTGGACTGGGGATCCTCTCCCTGGAAAGGTTTCTTTCTGGCGGAATTATGTGAGAACAAATGACCTCAGAAAATGGCACGCCGGGATACTTCTGCTAGCTCCATATGGCCCGGCTGGTTTTCACAGGTATTTAATTGATTCAACAATTTATTGAGTCCCTATCATGTGTGGGGTACTATTATAGGCATTGAGGGGGGACAGTGGTCAACGAAGCAGATAGACTCCCACTCCAGAAGGAGAAAGAACCAACAAATAAATGATCAGAAAATATATTGTAAAATGTCAGGTAGGTGTCACCGCTATGAAGAAAAGTAAAGCAGGAGAAAGTGGGGTAGAGGGTGTGGGTGACATTTTAGATGTGTGTTTTGCAAAGGCCACTCTGAGGTGGTGACATTTGAGCAGAGGCTTAAATGAAGTGACCTATATGCTGAATCCAGAAAACCAATTTTCTGTATTTTTGAGAGGAGGTAGGTGAGAGTAAGCTACTGAAAAGGTTAGGAAGTGATTTTGATTCAAAGATGCTCAGTTCAAATAGCCATAAGATATGGCTCCCTGATCTCCCACGGCGCAGCACCTTTCGTGGCAATTTGGATAGAGCTCTGAACATTTTCTTGGAGATTTTCTGGTGTGTGTGGCCTAGAAACCAGTGTGTGTTCTGTTGCCTTTCTGGCTTGACCTCTTTTTGCTTGCTAGCAAGACGCAAAAGCTAAAGGATTTTCTACCTTTCAGCCTGAGCAGAAAATTACAGAGAGGAGGCGGTGGAAGACAGAAAAACAAGAGATGAACAAGAAAGGCACGATCCAAGTGAGTTCACGGTTTTGTTTTCTGCCTTCCTGTAGCTTTCTCACTGACTGTTCAAAAGTAAATATCTCTGCAAACTGCATTCTCCTTTAGCAGATGCAATACAGTTTATTAAAATGTCTTCCCCTCTGCACAGTGCAAGGCCTCGTTAGCAGATTTGGACACTTGCACGTCATTCGGATTGCAACGAAGGTTTTAACTTGGCCAGCAGCAACATAGGAACCGAGCATCCTTCACATGTGGTCCACTTGCATGGAATAAAATTGGGTATCCTAGTGTTTGGCAAACCTGTGCTTTAAATGGCTTATTTAGAGTTATAGAATATGAAAAAAACACTGATTTATTTTAAAAGAGAGTAGTACCTTGACGATTATTGAATTATACTCCAGAATTACTCATTGCTTCAAATAGCTAGATCATGTTACATGTTTAAATGGTTTCTGTGTCCTGAAAGTATTTATTGTCTAGGCTAATGCAAATTCCTGTTTCAAAGGAAACATCGGGAGGTAGAACTTGCATATGCCTGTGTGATGTATTCATGTAACTTTAGTGGTGCGCTGCTGCCCGAGGGCGGTTCTGGGATTAGGATGGTAAGAAAACATCGACTCTGAGCCCCAAGCTTGAGAATATGATATTTAGGTAATTGGTTTCTGTCCAGGTCCTCTTCTGCTCAGGGTAAGCCCTGCACGGTAGCTCACTTACCAAGATTCTTAGTTCTAGATAAGGAAAGTCAGCAGAGGTAGTGAACCAGATGGCAAATGGCCAAATGGGAGGTAGACTAATAATCCTGTGGATAAGGGCACCCCTTTTGGTGTCTGACGTACTTGGACTTCAGTCATGATTCTTGTAGGTCTCAAACTCTCTAAACCTCAGGTTCATCCTCGGTAAAATGGAGCTCCTTCACGGAGTCCTTTTGGGTTATATGCATAAAGTGGCTAGCCAAATAATTAACATTCTATACATGTTTCAACAAATCCTTTAAAAGTATTTTGTAATACATACTAAATGACTTTCACAATTTATGGAATTGACTTCTTGAGCAGTCGCCATGGTCTCTGGCTGTGATCACAGGTGCTCTCAGTGGTGTCGAATAGAAGCTTTAAAGAGAATAGCCATGACTATGAGACGCCTAAATGTCCTTTCCCCTGAGTGCTCTGCATGAACCTGGACTTGTCTCTGATATCTGACCGAGGTCTTATTTTGTGTTACTCAACAAAATAATGATAACCAAATGGTAGCCAAATAGCCTTTCAAAGTCAGAAAGAAAGTAGCTAGGGAGTGGGATAGAATGATAGCATTTCCCCTTAGGATTATGCCAAATTCAACTTAATTTGACTTGAATTTTACTTTTTAAGTTAAAAAAAAAAGTACAAACTCTGTTTTCTGGGTTGGCTAATAGGACAGTGGTGAAAGCAAACGATGATTATTTGTTTTCTGACATAGGAGTAATTAACACTGGACTGGAGAGTTTGAGAGGAAAACCCAGATTCTTGACTGGTCAAGTTGTTGAAAGAGAGGCAGTAGTAATTTTGTGGAAATGGTGGTAGTGAGTTGTTTCGATTGTACTTTGAAAATTCTGATTAATTGTGCATGGCTGTGCACCCACATACACCATAGGAACAAAAATTTCTGGAATCTCAGTAAAATTTATTTAAGAATTATGTTTATAAGATATAAGTGTTACTTAAAGGGAAGAATTCTAGCATCAAAGGTAAGAATGCTGGCTTGTGTTGAGAAGAAATAAAAAGTAGAGATAAAAATAAGGACAATAGTAAACTTTGGCATCATCTTTTTTATTTGAGAAAGCATTATCTTTTAAATTCTAATATATTAATGATACACTTTTTTTCTCAATGCATTCACATGGTGGAAATCTATTGGTGATTAGATTTAAGTAAAGACCTATAATTATATCAAACCGACACAATGATTTGTTGAGTGCCTACTATGTGGTACAGACTCAGAGAGTCACTTTACTTATGCTATTCAATTTGATCCTTTTAGCCACTCAAGAACATAATATTATTATTGTTGTCTTGTAGATAGAAAAAATAAAAGAGGCCCCAAATGCTTAAGTCTCCCAAACAAGATCATACAAGTAGTGAGACAGGAACCCTGTATATGAAACCAGGATTTTGATACAAAAGTCAATATTTAATATATTGCCTTCTAAATAAGAACTGTTGGAAATAATTTAATAATCTTGTATAAAGCTTTCTCCACTGCTCTTTTAAAATAATGCTGTCAGAGGCCTCAAATGTGGTTGGTGAATTAAATCTTTAAGTTTTATTTGGTTCATCTATAAAGCTTTTGCTCAGTAAATCTTTGTTGAATAAATATTAGAAAAGTAATTACTTAATAAATTAATTAATAAATTATTCCTTGAACATCTATAACTACCGATCCAGTGCCATAATCTCCCAAATTTGGGTCTCTATGGAACCTACCTGAGGGGGTATGAGCTTAGAATTAGCTCCTCCCCAGCATAGTTGCCCTACCCCACATCCCCCCACCTCTTCCCCCAAGTTGTTCACCAATTCTTTTTTTTTTTAAGATTTTATTTTATTTATTTGTCAGAGAGAGAGAGAGAGAGCGCACAAGCAGGCAGAGGCAGAGGGAGAAGCAGGCTCCCTGCTGAGCAAGGAGTCCGATGTGGGACTCGATCCCAGAACCCTGGGATCATGACCTGAGCCGAAGGCAGCTGCTTAACCAACTGAGCCACCCAGGCGTCCCTGTTCACCAATTCTAAAGACAAAACTGCATAATTTGCAAGGCCTGGTGCAAAATGACAGTGTAGGGCCCCTTGTCCAAAAACCAGCAAGAATTTCAAAACAGTGGGGCGCCTGGGTGGCTCAGTCATTAGGTATCTGCCTTCCATTCAGGACATGATCCCAGGGTCCTGGGATTGAGCCCCGCAGCGGGCTCAATCCCTCACCCACTCCTACTGCTTGTATTGCCTCTCTCACTGTCTATCTCCGTCAAATAAATAAAATCTTAAAAAAAAAAAAAAAAAGAATTTTAAAACAGCAACAATAGAGCACTAAGCCGAGCCTGTGGCCTTTCTGGGTTTGGGGCTCCGTGTGACTGAAGAGGTTGTACATCGCTTTCGTATGCTTTACCTCTGAAGAAGAAAGCAGAGACTGCCTTGTCCACACCCAGCCTTTGAGAGCAGTACCTTCGTGCTTCTGTAAGCATCTTGCTGAAGAAATTCCTTTATTTGGATGATAAGTATCCCCTTCCTTCCTCTCCCGTCCCCAGAGATGTGGCATTTATTCCCTCTGGTGTCTTTAACTTGACTTGAGGGATTGCACCCTTCCTCCTTGGCTGGTCCTTGTTACGTTTAGACGGGCAAGAACCATGCCTGCCTGATCACCCCCCTATCCCCAGTCCCCCGCCCTTGCCTGACACATAACAGGTGCTCACATTCTTGTCGAGGGATTGAAACATCAAATGATTGAAAGGACATTGGAGGGCAAGTGGAGACACTTAAAATTCTTATGGCAGTGAATAAAATGGTAGGAGAATGATTTCTCTTCTCAAAAGTCTGCAGGAGATCAACTAAAAAAAATGTTAAGTTCCTTTATTGTGAACCAGTGATGGCAATACTACCTCCACATCCACATATCTTGTTTGCTCGTTTTTGTGTTTATTTTCCCACAGGGAATTGCTTCAGCAAAAGCTGAAGTTGGTGGAGAAAGTGAGAGGATTGCAAGGTTTCCTTGCTGGTTCTGCCAATTGAAATGTTTTTATTGTGCTGCTGTTGGTGAACACAATGAGTCTTGAAGCTAAAATCGGATCAGTGGAAGCTTGTGTATGTGTGTGTGTGTGTGTAAATATGTAAATACACACACACACACACACACACTAGCTCTTTTCAGAAACTTATTTGAAAAATCAGTGAAATAGCGGTTGAATTTGGATCATGAAACCGATAGCACGTTCTCTGTGCTACGGAATTCACCCAAGTAAATCTGAAAAGCAAGCAGGCATGTCCAGCAAACCTTGGAGACCTCAAAAAGCCACTAGTACACACAGAAGAGACTGAAGTTGATTTTTTTTTTCTCCTCTGCCCCTCACAGTAAGTCTAACAGCAATGAATCCTGGGGAACTAAAAATATACGCGGTATACAGTAACTCCCTTCTTTGGCTCTTTCTATAATGTATACAAATCTGACTGATAAAAGGCTCAATTGACTCAGCAGCAAGCTGGCTTCTGTCTGATGGAATTTCACTCGGGAGCTTTCCCAGGGAGAGCGGTTGGAGCCTTTCTATCTCCCATCCTTCTCTGTGGGAGACAGAGCCTCATGAATCTGAGTGATAGCAAGAAGCAGTCTGGGACATGTTGGTCTCTGCTTCTGCAGGTATCTGACAACGGGAGGATAGGACTGTAGCAATGTGTTTGGGAAGTCTGGCTTTCCCTCTCAAAGCTCTCTTTATTCTAAGGTTACCTGGCATTGCATAAGAGCCAAGCAGGCAAATTAAATTCCTTCTATGCAGCCTTGCAGAGAGGTGAAAAAACTCCTCTCTCCGCTGGCAATATTTGTCACTGGCTCTGTCCTTCCTAGAGGCAGCCTGCTGGGCATTCGATAGCCAGGCTAGTCAGGAGCAGTGTTTTCCATTTTTATTTATATCTTGACTTTCTTTAATTCTTTCAGGATTGTCCAGGTTAAGGCCCTGTGTTGTTTGTATAGACTAATTTCCATGGAGACTCCACCATATTTGGCTTTGCCTTTCTCTCCCTCGAAGAGGACTTGGGTCTAGGATGACCGTAGCATCAGGTATCTCTCAGATCTTTGTACAATTCATTTCTTACTTTTCACATTTAAATTTGGGTTATTCAAATCATAATCTTGCTATCTTTGAAACCTCCAACCTTGTAATTACTGTATATTGTCCATGCGCCCATCATGTCGGTCAGTATCATTGCATTGTGTTTGATTTGTACTTGCCATGGTCGGCTTGACATAGCAAAATTATGTTCACCAAAAGATGAAAAGATTTATTTTATTTTTTTTGGTAAATATTTAATTTATTTATTTGAGAGAAAGAGAGAGGGGGAGGGAGAGAGCATGAGAGGGGTGAGGATCAGAGGAAGAAGCAGACTCGATCCCAGAATTCTGGGATCATGACCTGGGCTGAAGGCAGTTGCTTAACCAACTGAGCCACCCAGGTGCCCCATGAAGAAAGATTCTCAAAACTGGTTCAGGTCATTGATTGGTCTGGCAAGCCTCTGTTGAATATGCAGTATATTAAACATTTAATTATTTGAATTGTAAAATTATAAAATTTGCAGATTTTGCTAATAGCTATAATTTCTCAAGAGAGAAAGCTACAGATTATTGAGCATCTGTAAGTTAATTCAAATCTCTGGCCAAGGCAATTGGAACCTTGGGTACCTCCAGGTAAATTGTTATCTTTAAGAAATTGCGGAGCAGGGAGCAGCAGACCAGAGTCAGGGGCAAATGAAATTATTCTTGAAAGAGAAAGTTGTGGGGGATAAGAATGAGAGAGGGAGGGAAAGGGAGTGGAAATAGCAAGGAAAGAAGCAAGGAAAAAGGAAGAAAGGAGGGAGGGGAAAGGAAGATTCTGCAGAACAATAACTCAGCTTGACATTGGTCCAAGAGAAAATTCTAAATTGGATTAAGAAAATGATGCTTTGTAAGTACTTAAAACACTTATATTAGAAGAGTGTATCTGGGCTTCCAGCAAGACAATTGACATTTTCTTTTTATTTTACTTTTTATTATTTTTTATTAATATATAATGTATTATTTGCCCCAGGGGTACAGGTCTGTGATTCATCAGTCTTACACATTTCACAGCACTCACCATAGCACATACCCTCCCCAACGTCTATCACCCAGCCACCCTATCCCTACCCCCAGCCCCCAGCACCCCTCAGTTTGTTTTGTGAGATTAAGAGTCTCTTATGGTTTGTCTCTTTCCTGATCCCATCTTATTTCATTCCCCCCCAACCCACCACAACCCCCCGCACTGCCTCTCAAATTCCTCATATCAGAAATCATATGATAATTGTCTTTCTCTGATTAACTTATTTCGCTTAGCATAATACCCTCTAGTTCTATCCACTTCATTGCAAATGGCAAAATTTCAGATTATTTGATGGGTGCATAGTATTCCATTGTGTATATTTACATTTTCTTTATCCATTTATCTGTTGATGGACATCTAGGTTCTTTCTATACTTTGGCTCTGTGGACGTTGCTGCTATAAACATTTGGGTGCACATGCCCCTTTGGATCACTACATTTGTATCTTTAGGGTAAATACCAAGTAGCGTGATTGCTGGGTCATAGGGTAGCTCTATTTTCAAATTTTTGAGGAACCTCCATAGTGTTTTCCAGACTGGCTGCACCAGCTTGCATTCCTACCAACAGTGTAGGAGGGTTCTCCTTTCTCCGCATCCTCGCCAACATCTGTCCTTTCCTGACTTGTTAATTTTAGCCATTCTTACTGGTGTGAGATGGTATCTCACTGTGGTTTTGATTTGTATTTCCCTGATAGCGAGTGATGTTGAGCACTTCTCATGTGTCTGTTGGCCATTTGGGTGTCTTCATTGCCAAAATTTCTGTTTATGTCTTCTGCCCATTTCTTGATTAGATTATTTGTTCTTTGGGTGTTGAGTTTGAGAAGTTCTTTATAGATTTTGAATACTAGTCCTTTATCTGATATATCATTTACAAATATATTCTCCCATTCTGTCAGTTGCCTTTTCATTTTGTTGACTGTTTCCTTTGCTGTGCAAAAATGTATCTTGATGAAGTTCCAACAGTTTATTTTTGCCCTTGCTTCCCTTGCCTTTGACGATGTTTCTAGGAAGAAGTTGCTGTGGCTGAGGTCAAAGAGGTTGCTGCCTTTGTTCTCCTCAAGGATTTTGATGGATTCCTGTCTCACAGTGAGGTCTTTCTCCCATTTTGAATCTATTTTTGTGTGCGGTGTAAGGAAATAGTCCAGTTTCATTCTTCTGCATGTGCATGTCCAATTTTCCAAACACCATTTTTTGAAGAGACTGTCTTTTTTCCATTGGACATTCTTTCCTGCTTTGTCAAAGATTAGTTGACCATTGAATTGAGGGTTCATTTCTGCTCCCTATTCTGTTCCATTGATCTATGTGTCTGTTTTTGTGCCAGTACCACACTGTCTTATGCATTACAGCTTTGTAATAAAGCTTGAAGTCTGGAATTGGGATGCCACCAGCTTTGGTATTCTTTTTCAACATTCCTTTGGCTATAGAGGATCCTTTCTGGTTCCATATAAATTTTAGGATTATTTGTTCCATTTCTTTGAAAAAATTTGATGGTATTTTGATAAGGATTGCATTAAATGTATAGATTCCTTTAGGTAGTATAGACATTTTCACAAAATTTGTTCTTCCAATCCATGAGCATGGAACATTTTTCCATTTCTTTGTGTCTTCCTCAATTTCTTTCATGAGTACATTACAGTTTTCTGAGCACAGATTCTTTGCCTCTTTGATTAGGTTTATTCCTAGATATCTTATGGTTTCAGGTGCAATTGTAAATGGGATCGACTCTTTAATTTCTCTTTCTTCTGTCTGGCTCTTGGTGTATAGAATTGCAACTGATTTCTGTGCATTGATTTTATATACTGACACTTGACTGAATTCTTGTATGAGTTCTAACAGTCTTGGAGTGGAGTTTTCCACATAAAGTATCATATCATCTGCAAAGAGTGAGAGTTTGACTTCTTTGCTGATTCAGATGCCTTTTATTTCTTTTCGTTGCCTAATTGCTGAGGCTAAGACTTCTAATACTATGTTGAATAGCAGTGATGGTGGACAGCCCTGCCATGTTCCTGACCTTAGGCGAGAAGCTCTCAGCTTTTTCCCATTGAGAATGATAGTTGCTGTGGGTTTTTCACAGATGGCATTGATGATATTGAGGGATGCACCCTCTATGCCTATGCTGTGAAGAGTTTTGATTAAGAAAGGATGCTGTACTTTGTCAGATGCTTTTTCAGCATCTATTGAGAGTATCATATGGTTCTTGTTCTTTCTTTTATTAATGTATTGTATCACATAGATTGATTTACAGATGTTGAACCAACCTTGCAGCCCAGGAATACATCCCAGTTGGTCGTGGTGAATAATCCTTTTAATGTACCGTTGGAGCCTATTGGCTACTATTTTGGTGAGAATTTTTGCATCTGTGTTTATCAAGGATATTGGTCTGTAATTCTCCTTTTTGATGGGGTCTTTGTCTGCTTTTGGGATCAAGATAA